>JZKD02S1612935.1:704992-735545 GCA_000966675.3 Picea glauca | reverse complement strand
TCAAAACGGGATGAAGAAAAAAAACCTCTCCCATAATTTACATAGGTGTCAAAAGTTTGGATAATCAAAGCCATCTCTGAGCCCTATTTTTCAGGATTCCATTTTTTCCTATTTTGGTCATGATTTTGAGGGAGATGTTTCGGTGAGATGGAGATAAATTTGGAAAAAAAAAAAAAAAATTGTTAATAACAAGCTCATCTACAAAAACCTCTTCCCATTTTTACACAGACATCTCATAGTGGGAGAAAATGACACTTTCGTTGACCCTATTTTTTCAGAATTTTGGGAAGCAGTGAACTTACAGGTGGAAGAGTTTGTAGGCACAGTTTCAACATCACTTCAGATGTTAGATAATACAAGACACTTATCAAAAGAGAATAAGCATGCACCTAATCATCTCCAGATATTCGGGCACAAATTTTTCAGAAACATCCAGAAGCAATGGTCAAAGATACTGTCAGTTGAGATTTCTCTGGAGTAATATCATGGTCATTGATGACCAGAGATTTATAAATAAATTGTATAAATACTTATGAATTAAAAGTATTGGTGGTTGATCAGTTGGAGACCATGATTTAATTTTGTATCAGAGCTCACAGATCCTTCTGTATTCATAAATCCAATAATACAATCACAACAGTTACAGGATTCATGTGTCAATCTTGGTGGTGATGTTTTTCTTATTCATTGTAATTTGCTTCCATTGTATTTCTTAAGTTATTCATATTCTGAATCATGTAAATAGGTTCAAAGAACAGAATTTTTTGAGACATACACTCTGTTTCTAGATTTGACATACTTATCAATGTTTTCTGCTCAATGGTTAATTTCGGGATTCTTGATTACCATGTTATTTCCTGGTCCTCTCATATTCTCCTCCAAATCCAAAATAAAACTCAAAGAATCCAACAAGAGTTCCTACCTTTCCCTGTAAGGCTGTCTGTAGAACTTGTTTTTGATTGAACCTCAGCTCGTGACTCCATTTCCCAATGGTTCCTCTTCTCTACCCCTACCCAATTCTTAAAAACAAACCTTATACTTCATAACTAGCCTAGCATCCGCTTCAAATAAAGATATATCAGACAGAGAGATCCCTCTCTGAGTATTGGAGGGATATATCAAGAACTCCAAGTGGTTTGATGTTACCTTAGTGATTTCCTCCTCATCCTTGGGAAAATTACAGAGTGATAACACACGCTATAATCCCAGAATGTCGAGCAATACTTACTTCAGATTGACGTCCCCCATCTACTAGGCACTCCGAGCTTCAGATATTTTCACCACCTGATACCTAAAATCCTCCAGAGTGTCGGACTAGCAAACTCATGAAGGGCTCAATCAACGGTCCACACCTCTCCAGCAACCACAGTGGTGATCCTCTCCAGGACTCCAGGCTTCATGAGTTCTAAGAGGTTAACACTTACAATTATCTGAATTGCCTAACTCTGAAATAATAAGGATTCATGATCCACGGTCCATGCTTCCTCACGACTAAATGGCCTGGATCAACTCCAAGCTTCAAGACTTCGGGGATGTTTCTGATACAACTCTAAAAAACCTCCAAACACTTAATTTGTGGAGGTTAGATATGCTCTCCATGTTTCCTTCTTCGACCGATGGTCGAGATCAACTGCAACCTTTGGGCCTTCAAGAGCTCTCGACCCAAAAAAAAATACACCTCAATTCTTCCATAGTGTCAAATCTCTGAATTACGAGATCTGTCACAATGTGTCCCCCATCTATCAACAATTAATATTTGCACTGTATGTCAGATCTTTGGGATTCTTGTGTGTTTTTTCAACCACACTCTAATTCTTTCACATAGCTAGACTTCCTGACTACCTCTGATCTATGGACACGTGTCCTTACTGATGGACGGTTGAGATTCACTTTAGTTCCCGGTACTTCAAAAAACTTGTATCTCTTGCACCTGAGCATGGAAAATATTTTCACTTGCGAAGTCTGAAGGACTCAGAGGGTTAAAACCCACACACCTTCTCTATATCTAAAATTCACAAGAGATATCAGCTCCTCCCGAATGGATCTCATCCACTTGACCTTCAAATAAGATAAACTCCTCCCTCCAAGGAAATTTTCCTACTATTCCTCCCATGCTTTGTTACCTGAAATTATTCATATACTTGATGCACTCCTTGCGCTTCTCTGAAACTTCAAAAGACTTCAGACTTGAAGGTCCTTAGAAAATCCTCATGCGCACTCCTTGCGGTCATCTTCCTCAGAGCTTCTTCAACACTTGGCTAAGTGTTGGTCTGGTGCACGCCTCGAATGGGTCTTCTCGAGATTCAATACTCCACTGAATATGCATTCACTCCTTTCACTTGATCCTTTGAAGTTCACACTATCTCTTCTGGACAAACGAGTCTAAAAATACTTTTCCCTCGTACTCCTTGTGTGGCATTGTGCACTCCTTGCACCACAGTTTCAGAAGAGAAACAATTGAAACTTAAAGAACATCAACAATTCATTCATCTAGTCATGAAATGCACACATAGGCATATAAAACACATAACGCACGTAAACACAACATTAACCAATGAACTCATAGATAAGAAAACCCAAACATTTGGAAGAAAATATCCTCTATTATATTCATTTAGACAAACATTTACACAAATTCTCTACAACAACTCTCTACATATCTTCTAATAACAACTGGTCAACAACAAATAACAATCTCAATAGCAGCCTCATTTGGGCCTACAATACATATATTTATACATGAGGGGGTTCTCGAGATTTCCCTCCAGCCTATATAAGTGCTATCATATTACAATTAAAACACTCACCTACTAAGCCTTATTACAATAAATGGGCATTTACAACTTGGATATGAGTTGATTCTCAATATGTGTACAATCCTATACACATTAAAGAAATTACAATCTCCTGGATTGTCTACAATGGATTTTAGACTCCAAACATTAAAAAGGTCTTTAATTTCAATACTTTCAAAACACCAAAATGACGTTCTCTCCTCAAGTTCAAAACAAATTTTAAATGTATGCGCTGGATGTTAAGTTTTCATCCACTCGACCTCTTTGAGCATTGATGATGATGCTCCTGCATCATAATTCAAGTGATTGTTTGCCCAAATGTATAGTACTTCTCCGGATGATTGTACCTACCCAAGACATAAGAAAATCCAACTTACAATGATATATCTTAGTATGGATCAGCAAGTTAAGTTTGTTTTCCCTAATTTTCATCAGTAGATGACAGTTATATCAGCAAGTAAGATATTTCAAATTAGCATGTAAAGCATAAGATCAATCAACAATATTATCAATGAGTATGGAAATCAATTATGACTGAAAAATGGCACTTTGAGGCTAAACAAAGAATTTGGTTGTAACATGTATTTTATGCAGAAAATTGTAGCCTTATGGATGTACCATTCATTCACTTTTATTAGAAAATTACACCATCAAGATATGCCAATAAATATCCCAAAATATGTTCCCTAGTTAGTAGAGTTAGTGAGCAAAATTTAGGAGCTAGTCTAGGGTTATTTTAGGAGTTAGGACTGAATTAGTAGCTAGGGTTATGCAAACTTAATGGTTGTAGGTTAAAGTTTGTAACAAAAATTAAAGTTGTGGGAGAGAGGAGACGCCCTATTATGGGAATACTCCTCTCAAAGTGGAAAACCAACTCCAAGCAAGAGATCTTTCAAAAGACAAACATTCATGTTAACCAAGGAAATGATTTTATATCCCCAATGCAAAAAATATATGACTAGTTTCTTTACTATTGGGTTAGTGGAGTCAAATAAATTAGCTATATATGCTACTTCCTTGGGAGTTTAAATCCTCTTACTTCCCAAGGAAATTATCTCTAGTTAGGGTTTGATAATGAGGGGTGAAAATCCTCTTACTTCCTCAAACAAACCCTTGCAACATCAATGAACTTTAAGCAATAAATGATGGAGACTAGAATGGGGGTGTAAATACTCTTACTTCCCACTTAGCTCCTAGCATAAAAATCCTTGACTTGAAAAAATGATAGCATGAGAGTAAAATACCATACCAAAATCAAGAAAGATGTAAAGATAATCCACCATAAAATCTAGAAAGAATTCCTCCAAGGCTAGCGCCCCACTCCTCCATCAAACATTCACAAGAGATAGCCATAAAAAAGTGCACAAGAGACAAATATACCAAGTGTAGCGAAAATTTCAGATCCAATTCCTCTCACAAGAGGGATATTTATTATGAAAATGAGATCTTATGATCTCTCATTTATACAAAATGTCACCAAGGTGAATTTTCCACATATCGGGGGTAAACCACAAGACTAGGGGTCAACAACCCTAATTGTTCCCCATTTAACAAAGTAATATTAAACAATTCATTTAAAATTTCACTTTTGCATAAAAAAAACCCTAATTTACATGGATGTCTCCCCTTTAGGGGACATTTTTCCACTTAGAAGACTTTGTTGGTGTTGGAGAAGCATGGGAAGGCCTCCAAAGGCCAAATGTCAAGAATCTAGGAAATATCCTCATGATGAAGACCTCCTTCTCCTCAAAACTTCCATGTGTCAATGAGTGGCTACATCACCACCAAAACCTAGCCCCCAAAAGTGATGTCATGCCCTAGGAGGTGATCTTTTTCCTCTCCTAGGCAAGTCGTCTGGCAAGTGAAGAATGGGCTAGGTCCATCCAATTGTTCTGTAGGCATTCAATATTTGATCTTTGTGATCAAATATGTGGACCCTTGGCATCCAACCTATGGTCTTATAGCCCCATGGAATCCCAAGCTAGGCTTGTTCTCCCAAAACTATCCACCAACTAGGTCCTACAAAGACAAATGAGCACGCCCTCCAAGGATCTCAAGTCATAACATCATGATAAGTGAATCCAATCAATAAATGAGCCACCTAAACATGTGCATCAAATATCACTACATCAAATAATGAATTTATCAAAGACACTATGCGACTTGTCAAGCTTGAGTATGGGAGGGTTGACGAGGTGTCCTATTGGGTAGATCTTGGCCTAGGTCAAGGAGAGTTTCCAAGAGATCCCTCTCTAAGCCATGTAAAGTGGATGAAGTGGTTGTGGTCAAGACTCAATGGGAATAGGTCTCATGACATATAAGGGGTTGTAGTGTCTCATTCATGGGTGCTTTTGTAGAGGGTTGTGTGGTACCTTCGTCCGCAATGCACTTTTTCCAAGCCCATTAATTGCCATTCTTTTATTCTTTCATAATTTTAAGGAGACGTTGAAGGTCACTTCCCTAGCATGGTGACCAGATAATGGTAATGTCACCCACAAACACCTAGTGGAAATGAGAAGGTTGGCTCATGATGAGACCCCCTTTCTCCCAGCCATGCAACTGAGAGCCATTACCCTGGTTTGGTGACCAGATGATGGAAATATCATACCATTAGATATTCATGGATGTGGTCGGATCATGATGAGACCTCATATCCTTTAACTTGTTGAAATATTGTAACTTCGAATAATATTCTAATCATAATTGAGTTATTATTTTATAGATCAAATCCCCTTTTGTGGATTGATCATGCCAGGTCTTGTATAATACCAAATCCCCTTTTGTGGATCAGTCAAACTATAATTATATGGCGGTGTTTGTAAAGTCGTCCCCTAGGGTTTATAAAGTGGTTTTAACCACTCTTGGGATAATTCATCCCTACTTGATAAAGAGACATAACCCTAGTTCTTCCTCAACTAGTATTTATAAGTGAGGATGGTGCCTCACTTGTTCACTCACTTAATCACTCATCTAGTGCGCATCTTTTGAAGGTAGTTGCAGTTACAAGAAGAAGGAGAAGAGAGGGGCATACTTAGTCTTGGATTATCTTTGGTGTTTTGGTCTTAGTCTTGGCATTGTATTGGCAATCTATTATTGAGGAATTTTTTTATGGGTTTTCTACCCCATAAATGTTTTCCAAGATAAAATTTCATGTACCTTGTGATTGTGTTTATTTAAGTGATCATATTTATGTTGTTATTTTGGAAATTCTTTGATAACATGTTAAGTTCCTGAATAGATCTGCAAATATACTTCAGAAATAACCAAGAATAAACCAAACCATTCACCAAATATTGAACCCAAGAAATAGATAAAACCCTTGAGGTAGGGTAACACCATATATTAATCCTTACGGAAGGATAACACTCCTCAAGCAATGCTTGATACATTTACCATATTCTTCACTATGCTTCATTATATTGCTTACACTTTTGTATATAGCTCTCTCTATCTCCTAAGAAACTTCTAGAGAGTTTTCTCACATTTATTACATCTAACTACCATAGTGGGCCTTTATTAATATAGTGGACCTAGTCCACCTTACATTGAATGACCACATTCTCATATATTAAATGAATTCCACTAATAATGAATAACTACATTCCAATTGGGTACCTCCCTAGGTACCTCATATTACCTCCCTAGGTATAGTACATTCCATCCCCCTTCACATGTTTTGTCCTTAAAACATGAGAAGAAACCATACAATATGACCGGATAAGCGATGTATCCAACTGGTACCAAGTATGACCATCCATCCATCCCAATGGAAGTCGAACATGATGTCTATCTGTTTCCTTGCCACCCTAATCTTGATTTGCATCATGTTGGGGTTTCCATGGGATTATTTATGTATCCTAAACTCTTCCCATAGTGTCGATACTCCTCCATGCACCTCTTGATCGGTTTCTTGTATGGTGCTCTGCTGGGGCATAAATGTGTTGATGCACAAACCCTTTCCTTGAGGATTGTTATGTATCTATATGATGTGGATGGCGATATACAACAACTATAGGTATCTGGGTTTTTTTCTTCAAATCTGCAACACTTTGGCCTTTGAATTAGTGACCTCCTTAGCTTCTTGATTATGTCCTTCCTGTATTTTTTCTTCATCTCCTTTTGTAGACTCTGCCTTTAATTCAACTTCGGACTCAAAAATAACTTATTTGTTATCTTCCATGGGCCCATATTTCTTACTAAGAGACACATCCTACAATTTAATTTATTTTTCTTATACCAAAGCTTTAAAAACTTCTTTTGTACATTAATATTAATGGTACCCACTGATTTTATCCAAGGATATCCCAAAACAATGTCTTCGTTACCCATATCTAGAGCCTCAAAATATGAATGCAACACATATTTATCCATACTAAGCTTCAAATATTTAAAAAGTTTAACATTTTCACCTGCAACCTGTGTGCTTTGAATATTCTTTGTCGGAACTTGCAATCTATTAACCAATGGAATATTGATAAAATTGTGTTTGCAACTAGGGTTAATAGAAACAATGACATTTTCTTTATGAATACAACCATGAACTTGTAATGTATATTTTTCACATGAAAATAAACTTGTGGTGATATATTTATCCTTACTCTTTGTATGAGACTACTTGTCTAAAAGTAATTTTTCAAGTGCTTCCTCAGACAGTGACATCCACTCAGAATGGTGAAATGATTTATGCCATATGAGAGCATCACTTTTGAAATCCTAGTCTACAAAATGTTTCCACTGCCCTTTCCATAATGACTTGTGATATTGAATAAATTCTTCAATACTAGGGCCATCATATCTTCCAGTAAAAAATATCATGCTTGGAATAAATCTTAAACAAAAACTAGGGTGTAGAAATAACTTACTGCAAAAAATCTTGGTTTTTTCCAGAAAAACACTGAAAAACTGTTAAATTTAAAATGCTCATAACTTTACTTCTCGGACTCCGTTCTGGCTGATTTTTTTTTTGAAATTGGGTATTTTTCTAAGAGGAAATAAAATATCCATTTTTTTTCCAAATTCATCTCAAAAAACTTCATATCTAAACCTGAAGTGTGTCGCCCTTTTTTTCTTTCCTAAAAAAATTTGCAAAAAGAGAAAAAAACTATTCCCTTCTTTAGCCAAGGAAAGTGCTCCGATACCACTTGTTAAGTTCTTGAATATATATGTAAATATACTTCAGAAATAACCAAGAATAAACCAAACCATTCACCAAAATGTTGAACACAAGAAATAGTCAAAACCCTTGAGGTAGGGTAAGACCATATATTAATCCTTATGGAAGGATAAAACTCTTCAAGCAATCCTTGCTTGTACAATCACAATATTCTTCACTATATTTCATTACATTGCTTACACTTATTTATACATCTCTCTCTATCTCCTAAGAACCTTCGAGAAATATTTCTCACATTTATTACATCTAACTACCACAGTGGGCATTTATTAATATAGTGTACCTAGTCCACCTTACATTGAATGACCACATTCTCATATATTAAATGACTTCCACTAATAACACATAACTACATTCTCATTGGGTACTCCCTAGGTACCCCAGATTACCTCCCTAGGAATATTACACTAGGTACCCCATATTACCTCCCTAGGTATACTACATTAATATAGTATACCTAGGGAGGTAATATGGGGTACCTAGGGAGGTACCCAATGGGAATGTAGTTATGTGTTGTTAGTGGAAGCCATTTAATATTTAAGAATGTTGTCATTCAATGTAAGGTGGACTAGGTCCACTATATTAATAAAGGCTCACTATGGTAGTTAGATGTAATAAATGTGAGAAATCTCTCTAGAAGTTTCTTAAGAGATAGAGAGAGCTATATAAAGAAGTGTAAACAATGTAATGAAGCATAGTGAAGAATATGGTAAATGTATCAAGAATTGTTTGAGGAATGCTATCCTTCCTTAAGGATTAATATATGGTGTTACCCTACCTCAAGGGTTTTCTCTATTTCTTTTGTTTAGTATTTGGTGAATAGTTTGGTTTATTCTTGGTTATTTTTGAAGTATATTTACAGATCTATTCAGGCACTTAATAATTGGTATCAGAGTAGCACTAAAACTTAGCATGGTATCAAAGCTTGACTGAATAGTTCACCTTTCACTGGGAATCTAAAAACATCATTGTTGTTGTACAAGGAAATTAGGGCATTTTATTGAAGATGAATTTCTTACCAAAAACCACCTAGGGAAGTGCACCCTACCCTAGTGTATCCTTTGCCAACTTGAGCACACCTTTTTAGTGGGAATATTCTCTAAAAATCCAAACCCTAGTTTTGGCTAGTACCAGAAAACCATGAAACCAGAACCAGTTACCAGAAGTACCAGTCCAAAAGTGTGCAGGTCAAGTTTGAGGGAGAAAAACTTGGAATTTTCTGAAACAGTCAGTTGCAACCAACTCGCCTCAGGTCAGCGCACCTCCTTGTAATTTCAGATTCAGTTTCTAAGCACTTTCATTTTCTAGTCATTTTCCTAGCTCCAGGACAAGATCTCTGCAACCACTAATCTTGTTGACAAGTTAGAAGGTGTGGAAAATTTATGGGCCTGGAAGTAAAGAATTGGACTCATTCTTGAAGAGAATGACCTTGCAAAATTCACAAAATAAAATGTATCGGAACCTGAAGAATAAGAAGACAAAGAGAAGTACAAGAAGGATACGATTAGGGCAAAAAGAATAATTGCAAATTCCATTAAATACCACTTGATACCTCAAGTGTCTTCTAATAATACTCCAAAGTATATGTTTGATTCCCTAACTATAATGTATGAAGGAAAGAACATCAATCGGAATATGTAGCTAAGAACCCAACTCAAGAATACAAAGATGCATAAAGGATAAATGGTTCATGACTATTTCTCTAGGGTTTCTCAACTCAGGGAACAGTTAGAAGAAATTGGAGACAAACTAGATGAATATTAACTCATAATGACAGCTTTTAATGGTCTCACAAGACCTTGGGATGCCTTCATCCAAACTATATATGCAAGAAAAGAGAAGCTCCAATTTGACAGTCTATGTGAAGAATGTGTTCAAGAAGAAGCAAGAGTGGCCAATTGAGAAGTCGTATTTTAAGAGATGAATATCAAGCCCTAGATACTCATGCTAAAGGAGGAAAGAAAAAGGTCTCATTTCCAAAAGGAGACCCACCATCATAAATAATCTCATCCTCCAAAGAGATTCCATAAATTTCATAAGGATCAAAGAAAGGGAAAAGACTTCTCCTATTATCAATGCTATCATTGTGATAAGATGGGACACATTCCCAAGTATTTTCCTACCAGAAAGGAAGAATACAAGAAGAGAAACAACAAAATGCATCATTCCCATGCAGCTAAAGATGATGATCCACCCAAGAAGTTGACTAAAGAAGAAATTGAATATTATGTTTTGTTTTCCGCCCTCTCAGGATCTGTGATACCCAGAGAGGATGCTTGGGTCATAGATAGTGGTGCTTCTAAGCACATGATAGGTAAGAAATACATTCTCTCTAGCCTTACAGAAAAGGAATTACCCCAGAAAGTTTCACTTGGAGATGACTATCAGTACCCTATCAAAGGAATGGGAGAATCCACTTGCAAACTAGATTCAGGAACTCCAATGAGAATGAAAGATGTACTTTATGTACCAGGTTTGAAAAATAACGTACTTTCTATCTCAGCTCTAGATAAGAAATGTTTCAGGGTTGCATTCATATATGGTGAAGTTTGTATGTGTCTTAAAGGAAAAACTATAGAATATGCATTTTTCATCGAAACAAAAGAAGGAGGTTTGTACAAGTTAAAAGGTCACTCAGATGCAGCCTTAACTCACTCTATTGATAATCCTTGTGAACTTTGGCATAGAAGACTATCTCACATCAACTACAAATCCTTACCATATGTAAGCAATATAGTCATTGGTTTACCATAATTTAAGGTTGATCATGAAGGTGTATGCAAGGGATGTGCATAAGGAAAGAACATAAAGAATCCTTTCCCAAAGAATGGTAGTAAAGCAAAAGGAATCTTGAAACTTGTCCACTCAAATGTATGCGTTCCAATTCCATTAACCTCTGTAAGTGGGTATGTATACTATGTAACATTTATTGATTATTACACTCGTAAGACTTGGGTTTATTTCTTGAAATCAAAAGATGAAGTACTCGAAAAGTTCAAGGAATTCAAAGCCTTGGTAGAAAACCTCTCTGAAAGAAAAATCAAGATACTTGGGTCAGATAATTGAGGAAGGTACACCTCAAATGAATTTGGAATATTTTGTAGAGATGTCGGGATTAAGAGAGAGCTTACCACTCCCTATAATCCTCAACAAAATGGTGTAGCAGAAAGAAAGAATAGAACAATTATGGAAGAAGTGAAGAATATGATTCATGATCAAGATCTTCCAATGCACTTATGGGTTGAAGCAGCAAGAACAACAGTTTATGTCCAAAAAAAATTATCTCATAGTGCACTTGGATTCAAAACCCCTGAAGAAATGTTCACCGAAAAGAAGCCAAAAGTAAGCCATCTCAAAATGTTTCGTTGTCAAGTATTTGTACACATTTCAAAAGAAAAGAGAACTAAGTTGGGTCCCTCACAAAAGAAGGGAATATCTTTTGGATACTATGAGGTCTCTAAGGCCTTCATAATTTACATACCAGGTTACCATGATATTGATATCAGCAGAGATGAAACCTTTGATGAAGATGCAACACTTAAGAGATCAAGGAAATTCCCTCTTGAAGAAGTATATGAAGAATAACTTGTAGCTCCCAGAGCTGCAAAACCCATGAAGGAAGTTACAATTAACCCTGATGATGAGATTCCAGAAGATCATGATATGATAGAATCTCAAGAACCTCCTTGTATGATGATCTCTCACAAGAAAAATCCATCTTGGGTGAGAGAACTTATTCAATATGGAGAGAAGTACGGTGCCCCATAAGGAACCATGAGACAAAGAAAGAATCCTAATCCATTCTCCAGCTATATGGATTTGATGTGTGATCTCATAGAAAAGGAACCCACTTTATTTGCAGAATTATTTTAGAAGAAAGAATGGGTGGATGCCATGATAGAACAATACCACTCCATTATAAAGAATGATGTATGGGAAGTAGTTCCCATACCAAAGAACAAATATGTGGTATCTTCCAATTGGATATACAAGATCAAACATGGAGCAGATGGAAGTATTAAGAAACACAAAGAAATATTTGTGGCTCATGGTTTTTCTCAAAAGGAATGTATTGATTATGAAGAGACATTTGCTCCTATAGCTAGATACACTTCTATCAAAACCATCATAGCTCTTACAGCCAAAATGAAGTGGAAGTTACACCAGATGGATGTAAAAACAACCTCTTAAATGGTGTTATTGAAGAATAAGTGTATATAGAATAGCCACAAGGGTTTGAAGTTGAAGATAGGAAGACTCATGTATGCAGGTTGAATAAAGCTCTGTACGGCCTGAAGCAAGCTCCTAGAGCTTGGTATGGCAGAATTGATAGTTTCCTGACAAGCTTGGGATTTACCAAGAGTAAAGCTATGATCTGGATTTTATGAGTAGAATGAAATGAATACAGATTATTAAAACATGACTAACATAGAATAATAGAGATACAGTAAAACTGGTTTTCTATTCAATAAGGAAATAAGTTGAAACTATAAAATACATCGGAAAACAAGCTTGTTGGAATGGTGGCAGCTTATCTTTGAGAAGAGATGTGATGGTTGTGCTCATTCTCAAGAAGATGATTACAATGAGGATCTAAAGGCCTTTTTAAAATAAACGGGAATTCAAAAAACCCTAGACATCCAAAAACCTAACCCTAATAGATGAAGCGCCAAAAGTCATGTGGCCCTGTTTGGGTAAGTTGGTACATCAACTTCTCGGGCTCGTAACTTTTGCATACGATCTTCATTTTATGCACACGATAACCCATTGGAAAGGTATTGTCAAGGAGATTCATTTTGGGGGCTCAATGACAGCCATTGACAGCCTTTGTCTATCATTGAGAATCTTAATCCCAAAAAACCTTCATTTAGGCCCTCAAAATGGCCCTGGAAGTTAAAAACTTCTAAAAATAGTAAATTGCCAAAATTGCCAGAAAATTGTTTTGAGTGAGCTGGAAAAGGTGGGTGGACGTCGATATCCACATGGATCAATCATCCCTCCTTATGAAGCAATGGTCTCCATTGTTTTTATTTCCCCCATCATATGAGGAAATGTCTGTTGAAATTGGCCCCGAGTGAGCCACTTGCCTTTGTGCAGTAGCTTCCCTGATTTGACGACTCGATAAAGTTGGATCCTTTGTTGTCAAGTGTTGTTGATATGTGTTTCCACAATCTGATCACTGGATTTGTTTTTTCATGCATTCAGGGTTGAGCTTTGTTGGTGTCAACTGCTCTGTTATCTATGAGGTGTCCAATAATGGTGGGAAATATGGTCGAAGGAGAGCCATGTTGAAGACTAGGTGCAAGCCAAGGAAATGGGGAACGTTGAGCTCAAAAGAATTGTCACCCATAGCCTTGGTGATGGTGTACAACCCGTAACGAATTGGGTGAAGCTTCCGATGGGGACCTGTAAGATGTTCTTTCTGCAAGTGCAACCAAACTTTGTCTCCCACCTGAAACTTATGTGGCACCCGATGTTGATCATGGTGCTGCTTTTACTTGGCATTAGACTTCTGTAGAATATCCTAAACCTATTGGTAGATGTGTTGGATCCGCTTAATGAATCGGGTGGCTTTTTCATATTCTAATGGAGCAGGGGATGAGTCAACTGAGGTGGTCACTAGGGGTAGTGCAACATCCATGGGGCCCAATGGTTGGAATCCCAAGGCCACCTGAAAGGGGTTGTGTCCAATTGAGCTATGCAGGGCTCGGTTGTAGCTATATTTTACATAGGGAAGACTCTCATCCCATGTGAGGGATATGTACGATCATCTGATTGATGACCTTAGTTTGGCCATCTGTATGGGGGTGGAAGGAAGTGGATTTGGTGAGCTTGGTATCTAGTAGTGACCAGAGGCTTGACTAGAATGTGTTGAGGAACTGATTGTCACGGTCTGAGATAATGGTTTGTGGGATCCCAAAATGTACCCATACTCATTCAAAGAAGAGCTTGGCAGTAGCTTCTATTGTGATGTTCTTCTTGCAGGAGACTAGAATCGCCATCTTGGAAAAGCGATCAACCAACACAAAAACACAATCATTTCCCCTCTTAGTGGATTGGAGGCCCAACATGTAGTCCATTGTGATGGATTCGCACAGCCTTTTAGGAGTAGGTAGAGGGGTGTACAAGCCATGTTTCTTAGTGTTCAGTTTGGAAATAACATAGGTGGTGCAGGACCTGATATACTTGTCGACATCCTGTCGAAGCTTTGTCTAGGAGAAATGTTTATGCATCACTACCACTATCTTTTCTATGCCAAAGTTTCTTGCCACCCAACTATAGTTATCTTCCCAAATCAGCTTCACGTGCTCGCTTGATGGAACGTAGAGATGGCCCAAACGACACAACAACCCATCTTGAATATGGAAATTAGTCACCACTGATTTGGTGCCCAACATTTGGTAAGTGGTGGAGAAGTCAGGGTATGTCTCGTAGAGGTGGGTCCATCTGAAGGTCTCGTGGATGCAAGAGTCTAGCACCGTGGTGAGTGTCATGACTGGAGGTCGGCTAAGGAAATCAGAAACTCGGTTGGTACTTCATGTTTTATGCTTGATTTTGAGGTGGAACTTTTGTAAGTATGTGGACCACTTATGATGATGGTCATTCTACAATTTTCCTTGGGTTTGCATGAACTGTAGTGGCTTGTGATCAGTGTGGATGATTGTATCCTTCCTAAGAATGTAATGTCTCAACTGGCGATAGGCTTACACAATGGATAACATTTATTTTTGTAAGTAGGGTACTTACAGACAACATATGATAGTGTCTCAGTATGATATGCCATGGGGTGATCATGTTGAGTGAGAACGGCGCCCACAGCATAATTTGAAGCATCTGTCTCAATCTCAAAAGGATGTTGCAGGTTTGATAATGAAAGTACTAGGGATGAGCACAAACACTTCTTCAATTCATCGAAGGCTTGTTTTTGGGACAGGCCCCACACAAATTTTTCCTTACCGCCACCCCCGGTTACTTCGTTGAGGGCCCATGCGATATGAGAGAATCCCAACATGAACCTGCGATAGAAATTGGCAAGGCCCAAGAAGCTTCGAAGTTCAGTGAATGTGGTTGGGGATGACCATTCACGAATGACCTAGATCTTGGTTATATCCACATGCACACCATGATGATCAACAATTTAGACTAAGTAATGGACCATGTCCATGCTGAAGGAGCATTTTTCCAAGTTTGCATATAGTTTGTGCTGTCGCAGGGTGTGCAGAACCTGCTGAATATGTTGCAAGTGTTTCGCCCAAGTCTTGTTGTAGATGAGGATGTCATCCAGATACACCACTACAAAAGTATTGGTGAAAGGTATTAGGATATCATCCATAATCCTCATAAAATTTGTTGGAGCATTTATCAAACCAAAGGGCATGACCAACCATTCAAAAAGATTTTCTTTTGACTTGAAGGCAGTCTTCCATACATCTATCTATTCTATTGGGACCTGGTGGTAGCCAGAATTTAGATCAATCTTACTGAAGTATTTCGCCCCAGTGAGTTGATCAAGGAGGTCATCGATTTAGGGAATCAGGTACTGGTTTCAGACTGTGATTTTATTCAAGGCCCGGTAATCATTGTAGAGTCGTCAAGTCTCATATTTCTTCTACACCAACACGATTGGGCTCTCACAAGGCGATGAGCTGGGACATATGTGCCCCTTATGGAGAAGTTCTTGGATCTGCCTCTTGATCTCCTCGTTTTCTAATAGAGAGCGGTGGTAGACTGGCCCATTGGTTAGCGATGTGCCTGGGGTCAAATCAATGGGATGCTTGACCTGGCAGTGCAGAGGTACCCCAGTAGGAGAGGAGAAGATATCTAAGTATTCTTCCATGACCTTATCCACTAACTTATGTTGTGTGGATAGATTGGTCGTAGAAGCCCTAGATGTGGTTGCGATCTTTTGCTCACTCTGAGAGAGAATAATGAAGAAGAAAAATTTCCTGGTATAAGAGATGACCTTCTTGCATTGCTTGGTATAGGTCAAGGAAATAACACTAGGAGGTACTTCCTCAGGTATCCTGTAAAATTTCATGTTCAAAGTAATAATAACACTATGAGGCCTAGACTCATATACAGCATGACGTTTCCATAAAAAAGGTTGGCCCAGAAGAACATTACAAACTTTGAGAGGAGAAACATCACAAAATACCTTATCTTTGAAGGGCTTGATGTCGTACAACAATCATCACTGTTGGATGACATGGAGATCGCTTCCTTGGCAGAGCCATCCAATGGTGTAGGGTTTTGGGTGTGGAATTGTCAAAAAGGTCAACCTCTTGACAACCTCTACTAATATGAGGTTCTTCTGGCTACCGCTATCAATGATGAAGTGCATCAAGGTGCCTTTTACCCACATCTGTGAATGGAAGAGGCCCTCGCCTTCTTCTGGCTCATCTGGTTCAACAGGCTGGAGCTTGGTGGTAGAAATGGTGGCACTACATTCCAATTCAATGATCCATATTCCCCTTTCTAGTTTTGACTCATAAACAAAACCCGCATATGATTCAAAGGCTTTCACTTCTCCCACTAGTGACTGCTTTGAGTGACAGTCAACAGTGTTATGCCAAGGGCTCTTATGGAAGTTTCACCACTTCCCGGTATCTTTCTTTGTCTTTTCGGTGTCCTTCTTTGCTTGCGGCTTGGACTAGTTGTCCTGATACTTTCCATCTTTTTTCTATCCTTTGTTCTGTGGGTTGGGGTCACCCCTTCCTGGCTTTTGCTATGAGGGGTTCCCAAGCCCAAATTGTCATGCCTTTTGTGTTAGCTTCTACATATCAGTAGGCCACGCCCAAGGATGAGATGTCCAAAAATTCCATTTCAGTCTGGATGTATCTATGCAGAGTACCGCGATACTTGAGCACCAGATGTCACTTTGAATCTTTGATACCCAGCTTGGTGCGCAAGGTATGGAAGATATTTGTGAACTCTAGCACTACTTGGTCTGTTTCTTGTCGCAGTGTGGTCCATTTGGTATACAATTCATTATAACTTATAACAGGGTAGTATTGTTCCTTAATAGCATCCATGAAGGATTCTCAGGTGGTTGCGACAATAAATAATGAGGGTTCCTTTGTTTCCTTTCGCTCACAAAAAGTTTCCCACCAATATTTGACATCGGGAACGGCTTTGAGTGCAAAAGTAATATTTTCTCTATTCGAAAAGTTATGGACAGAAAAATACCCTTCTAGTAGATTCAACCACTTGTCTACAGCATCTGCGTCTATATGACCTTCAAATATAGAAATATCAAAGTTTATTTGTACCTTGAAGTAGGCGTCACCTCCGCTTGAGGAAGATGTGTCGCCTATTGGTAGTCGGCAAAGGATTTGCACCAAGATATCCATCATCTCGTTCCTTTGTTGCGTGAGGGATTCCTCAAGCAACATTTTGAAAGGATATCACGTCCCATCATATTTATTTTCTCCTACCATGAGAGGTCACTTGGGCATGCAAGAGATTTTTTCCTCAAGAGAAACAAGCTCGAGACCCAACTCTTTATACCCTGACCTCGTTTAGGACATGCATTAAGACGACAAGGAACATACCACTCTGATACCACTAATATAGATTTTATGAGCAGAACAAAATGAATATATATTGTTAAAATATGCTTAACACTGAATTATAGAGATACAGTAAAATTGGTTTTCTATTCAATAAGGAAATAAGCTGAAACTGTAAAATGCAGTGGAAAACAAGCTTGTTGGAATGGTGGCAGCTTATCTCTAAGAAGAGATGTGATGGTTGCGCTCATTCGCAAGAAGAAGATTACAATGAGGCTCTGAAGGAATTTTTACAATAGACAGGAATTTCAAAAACCATATACATCCAAAAACCTAACCCTAGGATATGAAGCGCCAAAAGTCATGTGGGCCCTGTTTGGGTAAGTTAGTACATCAACTTCCCAGGGTCGTAACTTTTGCATACGATCTTTGTTTTAGGAGAACGATAGCCCATTGGAAAGGTATTGTCAAGGAGATTCATTTTGGGGGCTCAATGAGAGACTTAGGCTATCATTTAAAATATCCATCCCGAAAAACCTTCATTTAGGCCCTCAAAATGGCCCCAAAAATTAAAAACTGCTAAAAATAGTAAATTGCCAAAAATGCCAGAAAATTGTTTTGAGCAAGTTGGAAAAGGTGGATGGACACTGATATCCACTTGGATCAAGTTGATTTTAACATTTACTTCAATTTTATGAATGATGATCTAGTTATATTTCTATTGTATGTGGATGGCTTATTCTTAAAAGGAGAAGAAAAGCTCATCGCATATTGTAAGAAGAAGCTCGCTACAGAATTTGAGATGAAAGACCTAGGCCATATGAATTATTTATTAAGTCTTGAAGTTTGGTAGAGACCATAGAAGATATTCCTTAACCAAGGGAAGTATGTAGTTGAAATACTGAAGAGATTTGACATGTTGGAATGTAAATCCATGAACACACCCATGGAAACAAACTTGAATCTCCTGGTTGATACTTCCTCGAAATTGGTTGCTGCTACTCTGTACATATAGATTATTGGTTCATTGATGTATATAATGAATACTAGGTCAGATATATTCTTTTTTGTGAACACCTTTAGTCAGTATCTGGTAGAGCCCAGATTTGTTCACCTGGTAGCTGCAAAGCATGTGTTGAGATACCTTAAGGGTACATTGGATTATGGTCTCTATTATACTGGAGATCATGACTTCAGACTGTATGGTTATACTAATTCATATTAGGTTGGAAGTGCTTCTAATAGAAAGAGCACTTCAAGATGTTATTTCAATCTAGGGTCAGCCATGACTTCATAGAAAATCAGGAAGCAAGCCAATATTGCTCTCAGCATGGTAGAAGTGGAATACATTGCAGCATGTTCTGCTAGTTGTGAAGCCATATGGCTTTAGAAATTCTTGACATGTTTATTTTATCTAGAGATGGAATCCACCATGATTCTATGTGATAACCAGAGTTACTTAAATATGACAGAGAACCCAGTGTTCCATGATAAGTCGAAGCACATAGAGATCTGGTATCACTACATTCATGATATGGTGTAGAGGGGAGATATAAAGCTCCAATATGTTGGCACAGATGAGCAGGTTGCAGATGTGTTGACCAAGCCTCTGTCTCATGTAAAGTTTGATTACTTCTGAGACAAGCTTGGTATATTCCAAAAGGACCTCCCTCGAAAAGGGGAGTCATGTTGATGATACTATAGTATCCTTACCAACAATGGGTAGCTCTGTTAGGATTTTATATCCTAGGGGATTGATTATCCCTAGGTAGATCCCATGAGGATTTCCCAAAATAAAATGTTGTGTACCTTGTGACTGTGTTTCTTTCAGTGATCCTCTTTATGTTGTTATTTTGTAAATGCTTTGATAACCTAATAGAAGAACTAAAACTTAACACAACTAACATTTTAAGCATTCTCTATTATGTTGTGGGTCCCCTTTACTCAAAGATAAGTGTTTCACTTCTTTCTTGGGTGATCCTTGGCTGAAGAATCTGGAAGGTTCATACAAAGATTTTATTTTTTACCCAACATCAATTCCTCTAGGATTTCATCCCCTTCTTCCCATAGAATGAGGGAGAACTCCTTATTGGGTTAATACACCCTAAAATCCCAAGAGACAAGGAAATGGAGGGGAATAATGATGGAAAGAGGTAATTATGGTAGGGAATGGTACAATGGATCTTTAAAGGAGTTCCTAGTGGAAAATACATCCCCAAGGAAGACAAATTAATAGGGAACAATGTCAACCACCAAGGTGAAGCAGGGAAAAAGGCATAATGTCCAAGCATATTTCATGAAATCTAGAGCAATATAAGATAAAACATACTCAAATGGATTAAATATTGAAATTATTATCACCATAATATTGACTTGTACCTCATGGAGAAAGTCCCACTGCCTTCCAGAAGCCAGCTAATGTGGTGGATGCCATCTGCAAATCTGTGACGATCTGTGGTGGTGAGTGGAGTTTCCAACTGTGCAAAAGGGTACTGCTAGTCATGTAGTATTCTCGGCACTCCATCTCTGCAACCTAAGGGCCTTGGGACTAGGGATGATTTTAAGGATGGAAATTTATTTTAAAATGTAGAAACCTTGGCGAATCTTACTAATCCTTCATATGCCAACTATAAATGATTGGCGATATTTTTGTAAAAATATTCAAATTTCTAAGGATTTTATATAGTTTTTATAAAATTTTGGTGATTTTTAAGGTAAAATAATTTTATTCTATAGAATTTGGGTGAATCATTTTTAAAATAGCGAATCTCGTTTTTTGAAAAATCATGGAAAATTAGCCCATGAGCAAAATTTAGCCCCTAAAATCATCCCTGCGAGTCGGGACATAATCTCCTTAGTTATCCAAAAAATGGGGATAACATGTCCCTCATAAATTGATGAAGAAACAACATGTATTCTAATTGATGATATGTTTTATGCTATGCATGTGATGACAATAATTATTATATGCACATTTCTTGTAGAATTAGAAGTACAGGATAAAAACTTTGGTTCTTATATGAGGACTAGAGTTATGGATGATTCTCAAGGGTATTATATCCATGAGGAAGATATCATAGGTATACATTTCAGCATGGGTAATGCTAATATAGATTATAATGGGAGAAGAGACAGGAAAGATCATGTAACTACGAGAAGTCTGCATAGGAAAGTGCAGAGCTATAGAACAGATAATGAAAGGATTATGAAGGCTCGAGAAGAGATACTTTAAATTTTGAATATGTTACATAAGTAAGTCAACAAATACTCTAGCACCAAGCAATAATATAGTGCTAGACAAGTGATAGCATCTAGATCCCATAGCAAAAGGGATGATCATGGAAATGATAGATAATCAAGAAGAATGAGTAGATGCCATCATCCTCCAAAGAAATCCACCATGAGAACTCATGCAAGTTCAGGGAAAGGAAGTATAACAATTGTTTCTCCTGTTAGGAGGCAAAGGAGAAGGCCTGAGGAAGACATCTTGCAAGGTGAAATAGGGAAAATTAAGCCACCAAATTTCAATGGTGAGCATAGGAAAGGGGAGGAGGCCAAGGGCTGGTTGTTGGAAATCAAGAAATATTTTTAGCTACATGATTACCCTTCTCAAGTAGAAGATAGAATTGCAACCTACCACTTGCAAGGAAAGGAAGCCATATGGTGGGATCAGCTTAAGTGTAATGTCCCTTTCTAAACTATCTCTCTAGGAGATTGACGAAATAGCCTAAGTGATTCTCGTAGGTTATAGTCAATGTTAAAAGGGAATTAATTAATTATTTAAAGTCATTGGAGTGGGAAAATAATCTATTTTAAAAGGTGACTTTGAGTAATCAAGTAAAAAGGCACTTGAGTGACTGTTAAGTTAATAAAGTCACTTTTAATTTATTAAAAGGGTAAAAAGGGAAAAAAAGACTCAACAAGAGAATAAAAGGAAAAGGAGGGAGCCCTCTCTCATTATGCATATGTTATTTCTAAAAAAATAAGTTGAGAGAGCTCTTGTGGATTTGGCTCTTGGGACGAAAAACCCCAGAGAGTTTAGAGATTGGTTTTAGTGGTGAGATTATCCACCTTAGTTGGTAATTAAGAGGAGATCATCCAAATCTTCTTATTGTGCTTCATTTTTCATGGATTTCATTTTATTTTGGTTGAGGTTTCTCTTTTAGCAACTGAATTTTGTCTTGGGCAGTTGAGTTCTCAGTAGAAAAGGTCGAAATCCTTGAGGGGATCGAGCTAGGTTTCCCTTTTTTGGGGTTATGTAATTCCTTTGGGTATGCAAATTGTTTGATAATATTTTTACATCAGTAAACTAGAAGAAAACCAAAAAAAATAGTGGGAACATTATAGTGGTATCAGAGCCTCGGTCCGGCCAGCCTTAGGGGGTTATTTAATTCATGAGGCAAGGAGACGAAGGGTATATCACCTACAGAAGTAGGAGGAAGGGAGGGGAAAAAAATTATTTAATGAAGAAGAAGTAGAAAAGAACTAACCAAAAGAAGAACAAGAAGAATTCATGGGGGATAATAATGAAGACAAGGATTTGCAAATCCTAGAGGATTTATCCAATGGGAAGCAATAGTCGGCACAACTCTTGACGCAGTTAATTTCTAGTAAAAAAACAAACCTAAACCATGGGGGTAACAATGGTTTGGGAGGTACTAATGCACACAATAGGGGCAACAATGGGGTAGGGGATTCCAATGGGAACAATGGAAACCATTCAGAAGGCATCAACAATCATATTCATGCACAGGTTGGCACTAGAACCGCACATAGAATAATTCATAGGCCTCTTATGCCTCAATTTGTGGGGAACCAACAAACAGGGAATCAAAGGAAGTAAGGAAAAGGTGAGACCTTTGATGATTATCTGAGGGAGTACCAGGATATTGGTGAGGAATTTTAGGAATCCGTGTCACTGCAGGACTACTACAATATCAAGTACAGGAATAGACCAAGGAAGGTCAACTAGGGTCAGCAAGACATTGATCTCATGAGAAAGGTTGGGAAGATCACCATTTCCTCCTTTAATGGTTTGAATAAGTGTACAGTTAGAGTATGGGTGTAAAATTTGGACACATACTTCCAACTTAACCCAATGACAGAGGCAAAAGTGATTAAATTCACTACCTTTCACTTAGATGGGGAGGCCCATGACTAGTGGTACCATGGATTGGTCACTTTGGGACATGCCAACATCACCTCCAATATGGACTTCACACAGAATTTGATGGACAGGTTTGATAAGAAGGATCCATAATTACATTTTAGAGAGTTGGCACAACTAAAACAGGTTGGAACACCAGATGCGTACATTACTGAATTTCAGAGGCTTGCAATCACAGTGGCAGATATATCTAAGAAGAGATTGGCGATTTTGTTCACTAAAGGTTTATCTGAGACACTCTGTGGTTGGGTAAAATCCTTCAAACCTGAGACTCTATAGGATTCCATTATCAGGACATGGGACATGGAGGATGTAGTTCCGAAGACAAAAAAAATCTCCAAACGTTTCATTCGTAGAAAGGAAAAGTTTAAAAAACCTTTCACAAAGAGGGAATTGGTAAGGAGAATATGGATGAGGCAACTCATAATGATTTGATAAGAAAGAATATTTTATTTACATGCAAGGACCCTTGGGAACTTGGATAGAGGTGTATGGGAAAGGGTAAGGCACACTATATAGAAGTTCTTTCATATAGTGAGGAATAAGAGTAAGTAGAGTAGGTACAAGATGATGAGCAGGATATATTAACTAATGAGAAGTAACATAAGGAGGTCAAGAGTGGAACTATCACCACTCTATTGAGTGTCCCTGGATTTCACACCTTTAGGTTCTATGGTTTAGTTCAACTTTAGTGGGTCATGGTACTGATTGATGGCAGGGCAACCCACAACTTCATGGACTCAACCTTGGTGGATAAGAGGGGAATTCCCATGATGGATTTTGAGGGGTTTGATGTAATGGTAGTTGGTGGGCACGTAATGCCTTGCACTTAGGAGATCCCACAGTTGTGTGTATCATTGGGAAACTACACAGTGACTGATGATTTCTATGTAGTTGAGTTGAAATATATCAATATCATATTGGGGGTCCAATGTCTTGTTTCCTTAAGAAAACATTTTGTTGATTACGAAGCCATGGAGTTGGAGTTCAATGCAAAAGATGGTAAGAAGGTGGTTTTGACGGGCATGTCAAATGATGCTCCCAATATCATCTCATCCAAATGAATGGAGGGTATATTCATACATGGGTATGTCTCTTAAGCATTAGAGTGTTTCATCATAGTTACATAGAAACCTTTTGATATTAACCATCATTATCATATAGACATCCAGACACTATTGAGAAAACATGACCAATATTTTGGAAATATACCTCTAGGGAGACCGCCAAACAAGGTATTTGAGCACACTATCGAATTGGAAGAGGGAGAAAAACCTATGATCACCACTCCCTAAAGGCATCCGAAGAAATTCAAGGATGATATTGAGAAGGAAATTAAGGAACTATTGGAGATGGGACACATCAGGCCTAGCTCGAGTCCATTCACTTCTTCTATAGTGTTGGGGAAGAAGAAGGATGGAACAATGTATATGTGCATTGGCTATAGAGTGTTGAATAAGAATATGATCAAGAATAGGTACCCTATTCCCAATATCGACAAGCTTTTGGATGAGTTCCACGAAGTAGTGTATTTTTCAAAGATTAATCTTCAATCGGGGTACTACCGGATCAGAGTCAGAGAGTAGGATATTCCCAAAACTTCTTTTGAATTCCATTATGGGAATTACGAGTTTTTTTTCATGCCATTTGGTTTGACCAATGCACCATCCACCTTTCAGTCCTACTTGAATCACATATTCAAAAAATAGTTGAGGAAGTTTTTGTTGTTATTCTTTGATGATATTCTTATATATATCAGGACATGGAAGGAACACTTGGAGCATATGGATGAGATATTGAGCATCATGGAGGAACAATAACTATATGAAAAGGAGTCAATGTGTGAGTTTGGAATGATTGAGATATTATACTTGGGTCATGTGGTCAATGCTCATGGGGTATAGGTGCATAGGGAGAATATATAGGCTATACTAGATTGGCCACCACCCAAAAATCTTACACACTTGTGTGGTTTCTTTGGGATTTGTAGCTACTAAGGGAAATTTGTGAAGGGGTTTTCACAATTGGCTACACCACTCATATATATAAAGAAGAAAGGGGGATTCAGATGGAAATAGGATGATTAGAGGACATTCGATGGGATAAGGTAGGTGATGAGTTTTTTCCCAGTTCTAGCACTTTCTCATTTTACTCGGCCCTTTGTGCTTGAGTGCGATGCATCGGGTGAGGGGATAGGAGCATCTTTTATGTACCAAAGGAATTCAATAGAATACGAGAGAAAGAAGCTCATATATTAGGATATATTCTACTCCATCTACAACAAATAAATTATCACCATTATGAATTCCTTGGAGAATTTTAGAAAGTACTTTGTAGGTGGAAATGTTTTTGTTAAGACCAACCAAAACAACTTGAGGCACTTTTTGGGGAAAAAGTATTTGAATGAAAATAAATAGGAGTGGGTTATAAAACTAAAGGCATATGATTTTGACATTGAGTACGTAAAAGGAAAGAAAAATCCAGTTGTTGATGCTCTCTCCAAGAAACCCGAGATATATTCACTTGTAGAGATTTCAGCTGGTTGGAAATCTCATCTCTTGGTGGAGTATTCCAAGAAAAAAATTGTTTGTGAGTTGATGGATCGTAGTGTCTAGGATGATAGGTACAAAGTGATGGATGATAGTGTCTAGGATGATAGGTACAAAGTGGTGGATGATATCATCTACTACAAATACTGGATATACTTAGTCCTAGAATCTACACTAAAGGAGCAGATCATGAGGACTATGCATGATACACCTTTGGCGGGGCATCATGCATTTTTTAAAACTTACAGGAACATCAGAGAGAGGTTCACTTGGAAGGTCCTCAAGGATGATGTATTGAGATATGTGAGGGAGTGTGTGACCTATCAACAGAACAAGTCAGAGTAGAGCCATCCTACAGGATTACTATAGCCATTGCCCATTCCAAAGTAGAAGTGGGAAAGCATATCCATGGATTTCATCACAGACTTGCCCAAAGTACAAGGAAGAGATTGCATATATGTGGTGGTTGATTGGTTGAACACATTTACACATTTATTTTCCATATATTCATAATACAAGGTGGTAAAGGTAGTGGATTTTTTCTCCAGGGAGGTATTTAGACTCCATGGGTTGTCGAATTATATCGTCAGTGATAGAGACAACAGGTTCCTTAGTGAATTTTGGCAGGATCTTTTCAAGTTGGTCAGCATGGAGTTGAATCCCAACACTACTTACCAACCTTATATAAATGGACATACAGATATCATGAACAAGTATCTTGAGGGGTATTTATGTAACTATGTGTCCATGAAGTAGAAGGCATGGGTTAAGTGGTTTCATTTGGGGGAACATTGTTATAACACCACTTATCATATGTCCATCAGTATGACACCATTCTAAGAATTATATGGATATGATGATCCTTCTTTTGTAAATTTGGAATTTGGGGATAGTAGGGCTCCCAAAGCCATGGATTAGATCCAGGAGATCCAGGACATCCTCAAGTCTCTCAAGGACAATTTAGAGGTGGAAAAAAATTAGTAGAAGACATATGAAGATAAGCACATATTCAAGCACACTTTATAGGTGGGGGACTTGGTATTTTTGAGATTATATCCATATAGACAATATTCACTGAAGAAAAGTGGTGTTGAAAATATTAAGGCCCCTACAGGGTGATTTGAATATTTGGTGAGGTATCTTGTGAGCTAGAGTTGCCGGAGGGAAGTAAGATTCATAATGTGTTTCATGTTTCATCCCTCAATAAGGAATTGGGAAAAAAGGTCACTACTTTGGCAGAGTTACCTCCATTGGATGAGGAGGGGTAGTTAGTGTTGGTCCCGGAGGAGGTCTTGGAGGTATGGGAAAGGAAACTACATAACAGGGTGATCTGAAATTAGCTCATCAGGTGGAGATATTTACCAATGAAGGATTCCACAAGGGAGGGTGACTAGATCTTGTAGCATTGAAACTTGCAGTTGTTTGAGGATAAGCAATCTCGAGAAGGGAGGATTGTAATGTCCCTTTCCAAATGATCTCTCTAAGAGATTAAAGAAATACCCTAAGTGATTCTTGTAGGAAATAGTTAGTGGGAAAGGGGGAATTAATTAATTCTTTAAAGTCATCAAAGTGGGAAAATAATTTATTTTAAAAGGCGACTTTGAGTAATTAGGTAAAAAGGAGCCTAGGTGACTATTGAGTTAATAAAGCCACTTTTTATTTATTAAAAGGGTAAAAAGGGGGAAAAAAAGGGTCAACGAGAGAATAAAAGAAAAAGGAGGACACCCTCTCTCATTATGCATATGTTATTTCTAAAAAACGAAATTGAGAGAGATCTTGTGGCTTTGAATCTTGGGACAAAAAACCCTGGAGAGTTTAGACATTGGTTTCGGTGGTGAGACTATCCACCCTAGTTGGTCATTAAGAGGAGATCATACAGATATTCTTATTGTGCTTCATTTGTGACGAAGTTCATTTTATTGTGGTTGTCAAGCTGAGGTTTCTCTTTTAGTAGTTGATTTTTGTCTTGGGTAGTTGAGTTCTCAGTAACAGAGGTCGAATACCTTGAGGGGGGAAAGTTTCACTTTTTCTGGGTTGTTTCATTCCTTTGAAGTCGATTTTTTAGAGGTGGGGCGAGTTGGACTATGGAGGTTGAGTGAATACTCCATTGGTTGTGTTTTGTATGAAGGGAGGTACTATATTCAAGAAAGGGGGGTCAATATGAAATGTTATGGGTGAATCTTGTTACAGCAAGGACAAAATTGAATATTCTAGGTGTTCTTTGAGTTGGGTGGTTGAGTTTACCCTTGTTGTGTCAAACTCTTATAAGTTGGACGAGCTTCCCTTTTGTTGGAGGTCTGATTTACCTTGTTTTGGGCTGAATTTATCAGTTGGACGGTTCTGTATGGGAAGTCTTACTTGGTTAGAGGAAAGGGGTCGATTTTCCTTTTTTTTTGAATCATAGAACCTATGGATATTTCTTTTTGAGTGGTGTATCTATTTTGGTAACCATCTACAGGCATATTATTTCCATAAATTGTAAAAGTAGCAAGGAAAAATTACATAAGAAACCTATAACACTCTATTTATCAAGTTCATTATGTGTTAGTTGTTGTATTGTGTGTTGGGTTTAAATGTATTGCAGAAATCATAAATGATTAATGCAATAAACCCCTTTGAGTTTTTCAATTGGTATTTCGTTCATTTTTTAGTTGAGACTAGAAATTACATGTAATTTGTTGGATAGGACGTTGGGTATGCAAATAGTTTGATAATATGTTTACATCAGTAAACTAGAAGAAAACCAAAAAAAAATAGTAGTAACATTGCATTAAGCAATCCAAGCACCTTGATGAGAAGAGGATCTCATGGAGGTAATTCAAAGGATATTTCCAAGAAAAAATATTTTTCTGAGCATTATTATGAAAGGAAGATGAAAGAGTTCTTTGAACTCAAGCTAGGAAGCATGACAATGGACAAATAAAAGAAGAGGTTCTTTGAATTATTGAAGTATGTTAACTTCATAAAGAATGAGAAGGTCAAAATACAAAGGTTTCTAAGTGGGTTACCCTCCTTTTATAATGACAATATTTAATATGATAACCCCAATACTTTGGAGGAAGCCATAAGGAGAGAAAAGCAGATTTATGAGAAAAACAGAGGAAGGTTAGTTTTCCAAAAGAATTGGAATGACAAGATGAAGGGTAAAAAGGAGAAAAGGAAGAAATGTTTTAAGCCACCCTTTTTCAAGAAAAATTCCTAATCAAATCAGCAAGTTCATTCAACTCAAAATAAGCAAAACACTGCAGATTAATTTGGGAAAAAACAAATGCAACGACTTGTACAATGTTGGGGATGTGAGGGAAATCACTTATATAGGGACTTCGCTCACAAAGGAGAAAGAATGAAGACTATCCAAAACATTTAGTAGGATAAAGAAGTTGAATACATAGGAGGAAACATCTGAAGGAATTATGCAACATTGGACAAAAAGAAACCAAAATATCAATACCCCATTAAGTGGAGGATAATATTGACAACCAACCCATAGAAATTTTAATTGATTCTAGAGCTATCCATAGTTACATAAATGATAACATTGTTGAAATATTTCACTTGCAAAGGATTAAGCATAAGAAATCTTGGTTAGTTCAATTATCCACTAGGGCTAAGAGGAAAATTAATAAGATGGTTAAATATTATCAAATAGACATGAATGGACATAGCACAAAAGTATATGTGAACATCATACCATTGGGTTCCCATCTAATGGTTTATGAACCATTAACCTAGAACATTATTCCACACCAAATAGGGAAGAGTCTAATTGTGCCTCATCATTGGGTTTAATCCCTATTGTTGAGAATTGGGAATCCAAACTCCTCAACAAAATTAGTGATAGGAGGGCATGTGCATGGAAATCCATGTAAAAACCCCATATTTAGAAACAGATATCTCTATCCATGAAGGTCAGACTTCTAAAAATCCCAAAATTCAAGATTTAGTAAATATTGGACCTGGTACTGAGTCAATCATGTATGAAATATCAAATCAAGAAGTAAACATGCGTAGACGTATTACTTGGGTATATGCAAATCATATCAGTGTTTTTCCCATAACCCCTCCATTTCTTTATTGAAGAAAATATACTAGAACTTTAACCATGAATCCTAATCATAATCTGGTTTATACGTTAGAATATTTAGTGGAATTATCTTTGAAAAAAATCTCACAACCTTTCCTCTTGATTCATCCAACCCATTTCAACGCTGATGTAACCCTACCTAAAAGTGAGTATTCTAAACAAGATACAAGTTCAAGTTCGAATCCAGACAAATTAGAAAGGTCAAATTAAAATCTTGATCACTCAGAAATGGTCCACAATAAAATTGTTAATTAGACTTGGTTTCCTAGGGATGCTTTGGCTCTACCTGGTCGATTACACAATTTAACCGAGCATCCAAAATGACTACTTCCTAAATATGATCTTGAAGTGGTTGGTTTTCCAGAAGAACGCATCAAGAAATTTTTCATGACAATTAGATTGATGAATATTCAATATGAATATATCATATGCAGACTATTCCCTTGCACTTTTGAAAATGTAACATCTATCTAGTGTTACAATTTGTCGATAGGATTATTCACCAGTTTGAGTGATTTTCAAAAATATTCCATTGATAAGTTCAGAGAAGAAACCACTATTGGTTCCCTAATAGTTGAATTATTATCTCTGGTAATGTCCCCTAAATAAAAGGCTAAATACTTCAACCAAATATTTACCATGGTCCTAAATACATTTAAGAAAAATGTTGCACCTACACATGAGTTACAAATAGAAGTATACATAAATGCTTTACATGCACCTATTTCAATGTTTGTTAAGTGAGCAACTAAAGACACCCTAGTTTTAACTTTCTAGGAAGCTAAGAAAGTTGAATTTGAGATGAGCGGATGTAAAGAGACCCAACCGACATTGGAGAAGAAATAGGTCATACCACCCAAAGGGGATATTATCCTACCTAAGTCTCCACCAAAGCAACCTACAGAGGGTCAAAAAAATATTCATGGATATGGAATCAATGCAAAGAATGATTAAAATACTATCCAATGAAATAAATGATAGGAAACGAAATTATGGAGAAGGAATTTCCAATTAGAAACTATATCAGTCATTCATTAGAATACCTACTCCACCCAGAGCTATTGAACCACCACCTACCAATTTGAATATTGGTCTAGAAAAAGTGGCCATGGAAAACTATTGTAACTTTCATCAGGATACTCATTATAAGAAGACCTACCTGCAATGGATAAATGCAATTAATTTGGTGACAAACATATTTTTTGATGAATGTACACAAGTAGAAGGATATGGTGAAGAATCAAGAGAGAATTGGAAGAAGGATTTTTTGAACATT
>JZKD02S1612935.1:692126-704942 GCA_000966675.3 Picea glauca | reverse complement strand
GTGAATCTTGTTACAGCAAGGACAAAATTGAATATTCTAGGTGTTCTTTGAGTTGGGTGGTTGAGTTTACCCTTGTTGTGTCAAACTCTTATAAGTTGGACGAGCTTCCCTTTTGCTGGAGGTCTGATTTACCTTGTTTTGGGCCGAATTTATTAGATGGACAGTTCTGTATGGGAATTCTTACTTGGTTAGAGGAAAGGGGTCAATTTTCTTTTTTTTTTGAATCATAGAACCTATGGATATTGCTTGTTGAGTGGTGTATCTATTTTGGTAACCATCTACAGGCATATTATTTCCATAAATTGTAAAAGTAGCCAGCAGAAATTACATAAGAAACCTATAACACTCTATATATCAGGTTCATTATGTGTTAGTTGTTGTATTGTGTGTTGGGTTTAAATGTATTGCAGAAATCATAAATGATTAATGCAATAAACCCCTTTGATTTTTTTAATTGGTATTTCCTTCATTTTTTAGTTGAGACTAGAAATTACATGTAATTTGTTGGATAGGACGTTGGGTATGCAAATTGTTTGATAATATGTTTACATCAGTAAACTAGAAGAAAACCAAAAACAAATAGTGGTAACATTACATTAAGAAATCCAAGCACCTTGATGAGAAGAGGATCTCATGGAGGCAGTTCAAAGGATATTTCCAAGAAAAAATATTTTTCCGAGCATTATTATGAAAGGAAGATGAAAGATTTCTTTGAACTCAAGCTAGGAAGCATGACAATGGACAAATAAGAGAAGAGGTTATTTGAATTATTGAAGTATGTTAACTTCATAAAGAATGAGAAGGTCAAAATACAAAGGTTTCTAAGTGGGTTACCCTCCTTTTATAGTGACAATATTTAATATGATAACCCCAATACTTTGGAGGAAGCCATAAGGAGAGAAAGACATATTTATGAGAAAAGCAGAGGAAGGTCAATTTTCCAAAAGACTTGGAATGACAAGATGAAGGGTAAAAAGGAGCAAAGGCAGAAATGTTTTAAGCCACCCTTTTTCAAGAACAATTCCTAATCAAATCAGCAAGTTCATTCAACTCAAAATAAGCAAAACACTGCAGATTAATTTGGGAAAAGACAAATGCAACAGCCTGTGCAATGTTGGGGATGTGAGGGAAATCACTTATATAGGGACTTCGCTCACAAAGGAGAAATAATGAATACTATCCAAAACGTTTAGTAGGATAAAGAAGTTGAAGACATAGGAGGAAACATCTCAAGGAATTATGCAACCTTGGACAAAAAGAAACCAAAATATCAATCCCCCATTATTGAAGTGGAGGGTAATGTTGACAACCAATCCATAGCAATTTTAATTGATTCTAGAGCTATCCATAGTTACATAAATGCTAACATTGTTGAAATATTTCACTTGCAAAGGATTAAGCATAAGAAATCTTGGTTAGTTCAATTATCCACTGGGGCTAAGAGGAAAATCAATGAGATGGTTAAATATTATCAAATAGACATGAATGGACATAGCACAAAAGTATGTGTGAACATCATACCATTGGGTTCCCATCTAACGGTTTATGAACCATTAACCTGGAATATTATTCCACACCAAATAGGGAAGATTCTAATTGTGCCTCATCCTTGGGTTTAATCCCTATTGTTGAGAATTGGGAATCCAACCCCCTCAACAAAATTAGTGATAGGAGGGCATGTGCATGGAAATCCACGTAAAAAACCCATATTTAGAAACAGATATCTCTATCCATGAAGGTCAGACTTCTAAAAATCCCAAACTTCAAGATTTAGTAAATATTGGACCTGGTACTTAGTCAATCATGTATGAAATATCAAATCAAGAAGTAAACATGCGTAGATGTATTACTTGGGTATATGCAAATCATATCAGTGTTTTTCCCATAACACCTCCATTTCTTCATTGAAGAAATTATACTAGAACTGTAACCACGAATCCTAATCATAATCTAGTTTGTATGTTAGAATATTTAGTGGAATTATCTTTGAAAAAAATCTCACAACCTTTCCTCTTGATTCATCCAACCCATTTCAACCCTGATGTAACCCTACCTAAAAGTGATTATTTTGAACAAGATATAGGTTCAAGTTCGAATCCAGACAAATTAGAAAGATCAAATTCAAATCTTGATCACTCAGAAGTGGCCCACAATAAAATTGTTAATTAGCCTTGGTTTACTAGGGATTCTTTGTCTCTACCTGGTCGATTACACAATTTAACCAAGCATCCAAAATGACTACTTCCTAAATATGATCTTGAAGTGGTTGGTTTTCCAGAAGAATGCATCAAGAAATTTGTCATGACAATTAGATTGATGAATATTCAATATGAATATATCATATGCAGACTATTCACTTTCTCTTTTGAAAATGTAACATCTATATGGTATTACAATTTTTCGATAGGATTATTCACTAGTTGGAGTGATTTTCAAAAATATTTCATTGATAAGTTCAGAGAAGAAACCACTATTGGTTCCCTAATAGTTGAATTATGATCTCTGGTAATGTCCCCTAAATAAAAGGCTAAACACTTCAACCAAATATTTACCATGGTCCTAAATACGTTTAAGAAAAATGTTGCACCTACACATGATTTACAAATAGAAGTATACATTAATGCTTTACCTTCACCTATTTAAATGTTTGTTAAGTGAGCAACTAAAGACACCCTAGTTTTAACTGTTTAGGAAGCTAAGAAAGTTGAATTTGAGATGAGTGGATGTAAATAGACCCAACCAACATTAGAGAAGAAAGTGGTCATACCACCCAAAGGGGATCTTATCCTACCTAAGTCTCCACCAAAGCAACCTACAGAGGGTATAAAAAAGGATTCATGGATATGGAATCAATGCAAAGAATGATTAAAATACTATCCAATGAAATAAATGATAGGAAACGAAATTATGGAGAAGCAATTTCCAATTAGAAACTGTATTGGTCATTCATTAGAAGACCTACTCCACCCAGAGCTATTGAACCACCACCTACCAATTTGAATATTGGTCTAGAAAAAGTGGCCATGGAAAACTATTGTGACTTTCATCAGGATACTCATTATAAGAAGACCTACCTGCAATGGATAAATGCAATTAATTTTGTGACAAACATATTTTTGGATGAATGTACACAAGTATAAGGATATGGTGAAGAATCAAGAAAGAATTGGAAGAAGGATTTTTTGAACATTCTAGTGAGACAACCATGGTTTTTTCATAAGGTTTTCCTAGTACCATATGAAATTCATTTACTACAAACATCAAATATAAACAAACATACCTATATTTCCTAATTTATATATGCTTCTACCTTTATAGGAATTTATATTTAAATTTTTCAAGTTAATTTATTTAATAACATATGATGACTTAGTTAAGATCAGTGTATATTCATCTTCATTTGAGATCTATTAATCACCTAAAAGAATTAAAAAATATATATGGATCTACTTTGTTGTACTTATGTATGTGTTCTTGTGCACATGCATTTTATTATGTAACTCAACTTTGATAACATGGATTGATAAAAAAAAATACTTTCAAAAAAATATAAAAGAGGTTCCCCTACTTGTGATAACTTTGAATCCTATTATTATTACTTTATTTTTAATTTTGTAAAATACTATATTTAACCAACGTATATATTAATGTGAGTAGTACAATCTTTTTTATTTTCTAATGTAGAATTTAATATTATTTGATTTCGTGATTATATTTATATTTACCAAATTTAATATATCTATTTTTTGTTTTAATTATAAAATAACATTATATTTATTTATTTATTATATTAATTATATGTTTTTCCTTTCAACCTAACAAAATTATTCAGCTCAGTGTACTCTATATTTTGTCTCTAGATGTGGACCATCATATGGGCAGATTATGTGCTCCAATGTATCATGGTGAGCCAAAAGTGTGGTTGTATTTGTGCTCTTCTATTGCATTGTACCATGCTAAGATGTTCTTTGTATTGGTGGGGGGCCTATGTAGTATCTCCAGGCCCCTCGTGTTCAATCATGGCTCATCCTTTTAGTCCCCATTTCAAGGTAGGAATTTTTTTTATGGCTCCAGGAGACTTCCCCTTGATGTTGGTAACTCTTCATCATGTCCATCGTGTATGATTTGGGTTGGTATACAACCATATTGGGGTGGATCTACTAGGAAACATGATTTAGGGGAGCTACTAGTCTCTCTTACCCCTTTGTATATGATGTAAAAGTGTTTCTCTTTGTAAAGGTTATCACACCTATGTATAGCACACTTATTTTATGCATACAAATGGATCTTTATCTTATGTATTCATCCCACTTTGTCTTTCTACTATTAGACATTATTATGTAGATGCTCCCTCATTTTCACATTTCATGAGGTAGACTCACAATTCTTGATGAAGTACGCATATCCCAAGGCACTAGTCACATCTGCTAAGGCACATTTCAGTTATTTATGCATGTATGGAAATCTTATACACATGCCACATTGTATATTCCATAGCACCCTCCTTTTTCATCACTTTTGGAGATATTTCATGCATGATTTGAGGATTGACCAATATGTGTGGTATTTATGATGGTTGTGGAGGATCTTTGCTTGATATAATGGCCTAGTCATACTTTGGAAAGAATCTGTTGAGGTCTTATGAGCTTGATTAAGATATCCATCCACCCTTGAGACCCATTCTCCACCATTTCACGAGGTCATTCCACTTGGAGAAGCTAGACGTTGGAATTTTTCTTGCATGAGAGGCTACTACACCACATTTTGAGGCTTCTACAACACATTTTCAAGGGAACATTGAGTTAAAGGAGGAATTTCCCCGCCTTATTTATGGACATCCCCCTCTCATGAGGGTTATATGTACATGTGGCATCATTTGGTTATGCTTAGACTTATTCTATTTGTTTGTGTGGATGACAAGTATTATTTTTTAATTCTCCTAGGATAATTTTAAGGAAAAAGAATTAATAAAGAATGAGAAGGATGTAGAAACCTCTTCTATAAATAGAGGCTCTCCTCTCATTCAAAATTGTTGTGAATTTTTTAATATAATTTTGAATACAATTAATAGAAGATCTACCTTTTGAGTTTTTGGTGTAAATTCTTAGAGCTTTCTCTTTCTTGGTTATTTTCTTGGTGCATCAAAGATAAGTGTGAATTTTTTAAGGCTTCTACTAGCTAGCAATATCAATCCATTTGAGGATTTAATTAGCTACTTGGAAGGAGGATGTATAAGGTATTTTCTCTTCTATATTTCTTTGCTTGGTTTGGTAAGTTCTCAATCTCTTATATTATTATTTTTTGGTTCCTTGGAAAGGGTTTTAGGTATTTTATTCAAGCCATAATTGATCTTGTTGGTGAAGGTATTTTCCTTGTGGAATCCCTTCTTCTAGGGACTTTGGTATTCATACCTTGTCTTGATTAGATAAGGAATCATTTTTCCCTAGGGTTCCAATATTTCACCCTAATATTTAAGATAGGAATGACCAATTATTAGAGGGGCATACTTCTTGACCCCATAATCACTAATTGGATAAAAAGGCACTTGTCTTATATCCAATAACCAACCAAAAAACCCTAAAAATGAATTTTTTTTGTTGTTTTTTAGAAGGAAATCTAACAGTAAAAAGTCAAAGAAAAATGTTTATTTTGAATTATTTCATTGTCTAGTGTAAAGTTAACAGTGTATTCTATCTTCTACACAATTTTACCCTAGGTTTTACACTTAATTATTGATCTCTAACCCTAAGGAAGAAAAATGGACCTATAGAAGGAAGCCTTGAGGCCATATCTAACATCTTGTGGGTTGATTCAAAGTATTTCTCAAATATGGAATTTAAATTGTAGCATTAAAAATCAGATTTGTTGAAACCCTAAGTCTAGGGTTTGGTGCTTCAATGTGTCTTCTTACTCATACCTAGCCTCTACTTCATTTCTAGATTATTTTTCCATGTGTAGCTTACATATCTAGAGGTGTACTTGATCTCTAATGTGCTATTATTTGTTTATCATTTACTTATAGGTCTATTTGGTGAATTCCAAGTGCTAACTTGTGAAACCCTAGGGGGTCTTACCATTTATTTTACAAGTTTCTTATTATTTAATGCTTACATATATTTAGAACATGTTTCTAACACTTGTTTGGTTTTTGTTGCATAGAATATCTCTTGCCCAAGTGGAAACATCCCAAAAATCTTGCTTTCTTGTGCTTAAAATCTCTCTTGCATAGTGATTTTATGATCTAAATCTAAAATTTCTATGTTTGTATTCATAAAATAGATTTATAAGGTGAAGGACAGCCCTATTATTGTCCTCTCTTAGCATATAATCAAGTGGTAAACACAATCACACATTGCACCTTGTATTAATGTTGAATGTCTTCACTCTTTGTGCCATAAAATAGCTTAAAGTGGTTCTAACCTCTTAGAAGTTTTATTTATTAAGTGATAGGCTTAAATAAAAATTTGAACTTGTCAATATTGTTTATCTCACACATCATATTTGGCACACAGATCCACTAGCAACTAACCTTTTCTTTCAAGTGGATATAATTGTGGTTCATGCAATTGTTTCTAGTTGTATATCTTTAGAGCATTGAAATCACTTATTAGAATCCTTGTGCATGGTCTTGTTACATATATTTTAGATTCATTAAAGAAAAGTATATTCTTGCATGGTTTTAATTCCCTTGAATAGGTTTACTTTCGTTTATTGGGATACCCCCTTGGCTTCTAGGAGTTGGCCTAAAGTGCGGGGTAAAGTGTATTGAGGTGTTAGTGGTACACTTCCCATATTGTTTCCCTAGTTAACACCTATGTTGGGACTTTTTACAATGGTGATAGTTTAGATGGTAACAAGTTATGTATACAATATTAATTCTTTAAGTGAGGAAATCATACCTACACATACACAAATTACAACCTCCCTAGTAAATATCAAGAAATATAAGTCGATGCTCAAACACAATGACTTACCAATTCCCTACATGAACCTGGAGCCCTAATTATCAAATGCAAGGATATTTTGTTCTAAGAGCATGTTCCAATAAGATGCTTCAAGACCATACTTTCCCTTCCTGAACTTATACCATTTCATTGATAAATATGAGTTATTCCTTCTATAAATGTTTGGGTCAAAAGGCCTATACTAGAACATAGATTGAACCATGTTGCTCAATCCCTAGGGCTCAAACAATGAGGGAGAAAGGATTTATTTTTTCAAGAATTGACCATATTAAAATCCCTATAAATCACCCATTTGGCCTCAAGTATATCTTAACCATCCAATCCCATAAGTTTGATCTCTCAATATCATCATTGATGCACTAATATTAGCAATCCTCTAAGTGTAAAAAAACTCAAACCAATATCTAAGTTGGATCAATGCTATAACATAGGGAGCTATATTAGGAGATCAAAATTACTACATCTCCTTTTCCTTTTTCATTCGCAAAAACATAAGTTGAGGAAAATAGAATTAAGTAGAGTCCTAAGAAAAAAATCAATTATCGTAACCACTTGAAAACACCTTTAGTGTTTGGCACAACCATATAAAAAACACAAATACATTTGTACCCAAAATATGACAAATAATTTTTCTAAAATTCGACAATTACACTTCTAAAATTCGACAGATTTTTTTTTGTTTAAGCATTGGTGGGACATCATCGATTAGTCGACACACAATAGCAGTAGTTGGTTATCTGACTTCCACAACCATCAGATCAATGGATGTGTCACCGATCATGATGTCCCTATAGCTATCGGTTATTTGAATTCCATAGTCGTCATATCAGTGGCTAGGTTGCCAATCATCTTGCCCCATAGGCATCGAATATCTGAATCAATTGGGGTTTCAGACCTATGGTGGGGCCTTCGGATGCAAACTTCATGGAGTCGGATCATCCTGTCACTAGACCCATCAAATAACTGACTGCATAGGGAGTCATACCTATGGCATGGTCATTGGACGCCAACGTCAAGGGGTCGGATATCCGATGGAACTGTATTGTTTTACATATCCAAATATCTTGGTTCCTCTCTCTTGGAGACTATTGTTTTCAATTGTTCTTGGGAAGACCTTCTCTCCCATCTCAACAAAAATATCACCAATTGGAATTTCTGCTCCCTCAAAATTTTTGGTCATCTCATTATCCTAAAATCGTTCCTTCAAGCCATCATGATCTATCTCTTTTCATCTCTGGTAGCTCCTAAAAGAATAGTCAATGTTGTCAAGGCTCTCTAGTGCAATTTTATTTGGTAGGGCACCAATTCAGCTAAGAAATGGGCACTTGTCGCTTGGAATACTCTCTAATTTGTAAAAACTTATAGCTTAAGTGAAAAATATGTGTACCTTCCATTTGTGTCTTTGTATACACAAATGTATACACCTATAGGAATGCAAAGCCCTGATGACCTATAGGGAGATCTAGGATACATATCCATCCTAGAGGTCACAAATTGCCCAAATAAAGAAAATGGGTTTACTACAGGAGATAACACAACTCAATATTCCAACTCCACATTGTTATGCTCACCAAGAATATGGATTCAATAGACAAAATATGGTTATTGGATGGAGATAATGTATGAACAAAGGCTTCATGAGATTTAAAATATAAATGGAGAATGAGACCAAGATGAAAAAAAGAAATGACCACACTAACTTCTCTAAACCCTAACTTCTCTTGAGGTGTTGTTCCTTTCTCTCACTAAGCTAACATTGAAATTGACATTTCAAATAACTTGTTCTGAGGAGTGCTTCATTTTCATGGCACCCTTAAACAAAAAAAATTATTGTTTCTTCATTTAACAACTTCCCAACAATATACAAGTTCATTCAAATACTGAAGACATTACATTTAAATGGAAAAACTTAGAAAGATACACATTCACATGGGAAAACACACACCAAGGAGAATTAACACATGAATCTATGGTAAGAAAAATCAAGACTTCTACATGATAATTTCATTAATCTTGGGAAAATATTACAATACAGATCAGTCCTTTTCCTCCCTCTCAAACCCCCATTACATCGAAAATTATAAAATATATACAAAATGATCAATGAGCCAGTCTTAATAGATTTTTACGAAAATAGATATTCCCTACAAAATATTTGGGATTTGTTAACAATTTGTTGCCAACTGAGCTCTCCTTTATCTTTCAGATATCTTTGAATCACTACAAGGAAAATACCTTTTAGCGGAGGTTATAAAGAAGGTTTCTAGTGTTACAAAATTGGAAAAAAAACATTCACTACAACATCTGTTATCGATAGCGGATGTTTTTGTGGATACTATAATGGAATTTGATTATAAATAAAATAATATGGGGGACCGAAAGTGTAAACGGATGTTTAAAAATCGGTGTGTTTGTATAAGTCACAAGCATCGATGCATACATACACCTATAGCATCGGTTCGGTTCACTTAACGTCAAGAACTGGGGTAGTAAAATATGAAAGCACAGAGGTAATAAAATATGAAAGCATCAAGGCAGTAAAATATTTAAGCACCAGGAAGTTTGTCTTATAAGCATTGGGGCTTTAACAACAAAATGCATTGGGAGAGTTAAAAATAATTAAGCACTAAGGCTTTCTTCATAGAACGCATTGGTGTGTTATTAATAAGAAGGCACCGATGTTGTATAAAATAATATGCATTGGTGCGTTACAGGGAAAAATGCCCTGGTGCATTACAAATCAAAAGCGCCGATGCATTTCCGTAACAAACAAGCCCCAGTGCTTATCAATAACACAATAGCGTTGGTGTGTATCAATAACACAGATGCATCGGTGCTTCGTATAATATTAACGCACCGATGGCCAAATTTTTAATATAATTTTGTGGTATTAAATTAATATTGAAAGCAGTGTTAATTGATTACATAAAAGCACCAGTGCAAATTTCATATGAAACACACTGGTGATTTTTAATATTAAACATGACGATGAGATTAATAATTGAAATACACCAAGAAACATTGACCTGTGATAGTACAATTATTGTTATTTTTTAATTCCATTATTTATCAAAAAAATTACATATATCTTATATTTTGATTAGTGAATTTGGATATGATGTTTGGATTAATTTGTTATATCATCAGATTTTGCATCTCTTCATTATAATATTTAGTCATCCATATATTTTATCAGTGATGTAACATTTCACAATGACATTGAACAATGCAATAGAATAAATTAAAACATATTTTATTATATGAATAAAAGGTTCTTTGTCATACAAAACGGGACACTTATCGGTAGTCCCTTGTCTTTCAATCGGGACACTATGTCCATTACATTAAACAAAAATGTTTGATTTTCACAAACAATTATTTCAAAAAAATACAATTGCAGCCTCCATTGATATCCCAATATATTGGTCATCATTCTTCACTGGAACTGTTGTTAGTGCTCGAGCTACTTCCATGCCTTGGGTTATTTTGTTGAATGTTTGGTTAATTGTCTCAATTGTTTTTCTCTTCTTTAAGTTCCATCTACAAACATAAAAATAAATTGTAATGATTCTATCTACATTAGTGAGAATAATAAAAATTGAAATAAATAATATACATGATTATAAATTAAAAAGCGACGTACCTCCAAAGAAAGAAGTGACTCATGAATCATACACATATGTTCAAAATCAAATCTCATGCCTTGTTCAACAATTCTTCTGTTGGCTTAGTTCCATACTTTGTTTCCTGCAAGTTTTATACCCCATAATAAATCATAGATTTAATATGAAGTATTGTTTTTTTTTCATTAATTATAAAATGATGGAAGTAAAACAACATAGATTATACTTACAAATTCTACAATTAATTTTTGATATGCCAACATATACTCACAACCCTTAATTAACCCAATGTCAATCAATTTTTTTTATTTCTCTTCTTTGTATGTTAGCACCTGTTTGAAGACATCCAAGGATGGTTGTTGTAAAACAACTTAAAATATACACAAAAAAAAAACTTAAGATGTTATAAGGAAATAACAATTACTCACAAACTTTTCTATCAACCCTTTTCTTCCTTGTCCTCCAATTTTATGTGCAGAATGAGTTCCATTTTATTTTCTTTTCTGTAAGAGAATATTTGAAAAATAATATTTAATGTATAATTAATTATTTGTACCTAATAGAAAAACTCAATGAGTACATACAATTGAAGCACGTTGTTGTTGAGATAGCTCCGCATGTGATGCAATTATGTCCAATTCTTTTACCATCACCTTGTACACATTTTTGGACATTCTTATTGGCATATTCTGGATATCAACTTGTTGGTCCTCTGGGATTTTCATAATTTTCATGAAACAATAACATGACAATAAAGTATTTTTATATTGATATGTGAAAACTAAATATCACAAAATTGATATATTAATAAATGAATACTTTGTAATAAATATATATTCTAAAAAAGTGTTTTTAAATATATTATTTTTTGAATGATTTTTTTTGTTGTTGTATGTTTTTTCTATTACAAGTCTGACAGGTCTCATTGACCATTGCTTTGGAAATGCTTCATGTAGTTTAAATATAACCTGGTTCTTGAAATCATTGGATTTATTTCTATATTGTAAGTGGAAAGTATGTCTATAAGTTCATTCCACTATATCCCTCATAGTTCTGTAAAAAAAATTCCCCCTTTGATTAATCTCCAACACCACTCCAGATGAGCTAAGGAGAAATTCATCATCATTTACATCTTCTATATTAATTAATTTTATTTTGTTATGATGACATTTTGTTCCCTCGTTGTTTGTTCCTGTAGAAAATTCAACATATGTGAATTAATAGATTGTTTGAAAAATGTCATCTAATATTCCTAAGTATATTATTAATGAAAATTCAAAAAAAAAAAAATCATATTGAATAGTACTTTTGCATTCACCTGATTCATCCCTCTGCAATTTTTCCATCAAGTTTTTACGCTCTTCTACACTTAGATCAGAAATAATTTAATTGAGCTTCCTCATTTTGTGGCCCTGCATGACACACACTAGCCAATACATATTAGTTAAACTTACATATAGTTCAACCATCTTAATTTTTTATAGAATTTACAGAGAACCTACCATTTTTGTTTTTATGGATGTGTCATCATTGTGTTGACCAGAAATTTTCTTATTTGAACTCTTATCACTCATATTTTTATCAATATACAACCTATATAATTCAGTACAGAAATTATTAAATATATTTTATAAATAAATCACATAATTTTCAATGAAAAAAAACCGTTGTAACCTGTGCGCTTTTTATATACAAAGCACCAGTGTGTTTAATACATAAAACGCACCGATGCATTCCATACAACAACACGCACCAAACAATTTAATTTATTTTTTTTAAATATTGTGAATTACAATAGTGTGATATATATAGAAGACATTGCAATGACTACAGTAGAAAAAAAACATAGAAAAAAAATTAAACATTCATAAAAAAAAACAATAGAAAAATTACACACCAATGAGAAGAAAAAATTTTAAAATTAAAAAAATATATATGTGATAGCATTTTCTGTGATGTTTAGATGAGAATATCAGTGATATTTTTTTTATGCACCATATTTTTTAATTTTATATATATATATGAATTAATCAGTTCATTCCTTCTACAAAAACTCATCAGTTTGTTTCTGTCGAAAAGGTGCACCAAAAAAGAGGGAAATGTTTTTTGTTTTTTTTAAACGTAAAATCGGAAACCGTTTAAAAAAAATTAAGAAAAAGGAAGAGGGTCGACTGCATTTGGGATCCGATGCAATAAGTGGTCCCTTTGTATCACATTCCAAACAGTTA
>JZKD02S1612935.1:647235-668338 GCA_000966675.3 Picea glauca | reverse complement strand
GAAATGTCTTTCTCTTGATTTGGCTTCCTCCTTGAACCAAACTTCCTTTTGTTCCTGAAGTTCTTGAATCTTTCTGTGAAGGCTTGATCATCATACTTCTTTTGGGGTTTCTCTTCTGCACTAATCCTTGATTCTTCTTGAGCACAGCAAGTCCAAAGTTCTTCAAATGTCAAATACTCCTTTCTTGTATTCATTCTTGCGGCAAATGCATCCCATGTCTTGGGAAGACCATTGAGTACTATGTTTACCAACTCCTTCTCTCAGATGATCTCTTCAATAGCTTGTAGTTGATATCTTAACTGAGAGATTCTCACAAAATATGTTGTTATGTTATTCTCATCATTCATCTTCATCTCACGAAGATCATTCTTCAGACTCATAACTTGTCCAATGTTTCTGACTGAGAAGAGATTTGTTAGGGCATCATACATCTTCTTCGATGAGTCAATATGGGAGATGTAGGGTATCAAGTGGTCTTTTATAGATTCCATTATGATACTCATAGCATTGATATCACTGGCTTTGAACTTCTCCACAACTGCAATGTTCTGTGGTTCCTTCTCTTTTCCTTCTTCAAACTTTGGCTTCACGATCTTTCCTTTCACGATATCTAGCACTTTATTCTTGGAAAGGATGAGGTCAATCCTTGTCTTCCATGCTCTGAAGTTAGAGGCTCCATCTAACTTGTTCTGTGACTTCATAGAATAAGTCATGGTTGCTTTGGCTTGGTCAAACCCTAGATTTGACCACAAACTCAAACTTCACGTCTTGGCTTGCTAAGAGTATCAAGAGATGCACTAGGATAGAGCGCACAGATCTATCTTGAGATTAGGTCAATCCTTTCACTTAAGGTGACTCAACAAGAGGATTAGGGTTTCTGCAACTACACCTGCTAGTAACCCTAGCTGCAGTGTCTTGGAAGTTGCTTCTACTAGTAACCCTAGTGGCAGTTCCTCAGCGAGCTCAATATCCTAGCAGCTATGTTTCCTTCCAGCGTTTAGACTGAATGAAGGAGGTGTGGGCCCATAACCTGTTAGAATATGAAATATGTGTGCTTGTTTTACCATTGAAAATACCCTTGTCACCCAACCATAGGCCGAAGTCACCCTCTGAGCACCTTAACCTTGATAAAGAATCACTCCGAAAGAAAACCGTAGGCTATATAGCCAAACAAATGGTAGCGCACCTTTCCCCAAGGATAGCGTATCAACAAAGACTGATTAGATGTTCCAAACCCTAGCCAAGAGATAGTTCAAGCCAAAACATAACTGATAGCTACAGCAGCTGCACCGGCAGCTCTCCTCAAACCTGTGCACAAGACTGCAACTGCACTGTGTAGAAATGGCTCTTTGCAACTGTTGAGATGTGTCAAATGAGAGACTGTCACTCTGTATTTATAGTGGTTCTAGCAGACTTACTGGGGCCGAATTCTCCTTCTAGGTACCTATATGTTCAGTATATTATTATTATTTATGTCCGACTTCTTTTCTTGGAGGCTAATAACCTAATATAAATTATTTTCTTGAGCCCACAAGTCTTCTAGGGTTATTATCCAACTCATTAGGGTTTCTTCTTTCTTCTCGGAGTATTTTATTCTCTTCAGGTTCACACGTGGAGGTAAATACCTCCTGCATCTACCATAATATCAACACTTACTACATTTCTTGGCAAAGATTAAAGAAATAGCAGTAGGTGGTTCTACCTATGGTATCCTATACAACTGTCTACCCAAAGTAATAATAACATTGTGGGGTATATACTCATACACAACATGATACTTCCATAAATATCATTGTCCTAAAAGAAAATCACAAACTTCAAGGGGAGAAATATCACACAGTACCTCATCTTTGAAAGGCTTGATGTCGTAAGGAAGACGACATTGTTGGCTAACACAGAGATCTCTTCCTTGGTGAAGCCATCTAATGGTGTAGGACTACAGGTGTGGTTTTGTTGGCAGGTCTAGATGCTTGACGACCTCTGCTGAAACCAGGTTCTTCTGACTACTGCTATAGACAATGAAATGAAGTGTATCCCCCTTTACCCACATTTGTGAGTGAAAGAGGTGTTTTCATTCTTCTAGGTCTTCTGGTTCGCTTGGCCAGACATTGGTGGTAGCGACAGTGGCACCGGGTTCAGCATCGATAATCTGCTACCCTCCTTCAATATTTTATTCGGAATCAAAATCAGCCTCTGACTCAGAAGCCTTTAGTTTGTCCATGAGAGACTGCTTGGAGAGACATTCTTCATTGTTGTGCCAAGGGATTTTATGGTACTCACACCATTCTCCCATGTCCTTCTTCGTCTTCTCATTTCCCTTCTTGTGTTGCGGCTTGGACTAGTTTTCCTATGGGTGGCCATCTCATCTTGGTCCCTTGTTGTGTGGGTTGGGGTTTCCTTTTCCCTGCCTCAGCTGCGAGGGGTTTGCATATCCAAACTCTCACCTTTTATGCTTAAATTTCTACTTGATCTTGACAGCGTATCTATAAGTCGTTCCTAATGAGGGGATGTCCAGAAACTCCATTTTTGTTTGAATGTATCTATACAAACAATTGTGGAATTTGAGCACCAGATGACGCTCAAAGTCTTTAATACTCATTTTGGTGTGTAGGGTATGGAAAATATTGGTGAAATCTGGTACTGTCTTGTCCCTTTCTTGACATAGGGTGGTCCATCTAGTGTACTGGTCCTCATAGCTTCCAACATTGTAGTATTGTTCTTTAGTGGCATCCCAAAAGGAATAGCTTGTAGGGGCCACCAAAAACATTGCAGATTCCTCTATGACCCTTTGCTCAGAGTAAGTATCTCACCAATCTTTAACATGGGGAAGGACCTTGAGGAGTGAAAAAGTGATATTTTCCCTATCGAAAAAAATTGTGGAGTGAAAAATACCCTTCGATCAGATTCAACCATTTATCTACAGCATATGCATCTATAAATCCTTCAAATAATGGAATATCAAGATTTACTTGTACCTTGAAGGGGGTTGCATGGCTGCTTAATTAATATGTTTGTCCTGTGGGCAGTCGTTGAAGGATCTGCGTGAAGTTTTCCATCATTTTGTTCCTTTGTCGCATGAGGGATTCCTCGAGTAACATTTTAATAGGATATCTTGCCCCATCATTCTTCTTTTCATCCCCCGTGGGTTTTTTTCGGGCTCAGCATGGTCGATCTTGAAATGGCTCGATTGGTTCGAGTCCCAACTTCTTGTACCCAGATCTTGTTGGGGGAATGCACAAAGAAAAGTAAATGAAGAGTAGACCACTTTGATACCACTGATCTCGATTTAGGAGTGGAATGAACTGATTAACAAACTGAATACAATAAACACAAAGATATGAATAATAACACAAATATCGAGTGAACAATATCTTCTATCGAATAATGAAATAGGATGAAACTGTAAAACTGCAGAACTGAAACACTTGCTTGAATGGTGTTAGCTATCTATGAGAAGAGATTTGGTTGCTACATGCATCCATCTAAGAATAATGAATTACAATGAGGCTCTAGAGGCATTTTTGATATTACTCATGAATTCCAAAACCATAGACATCCAAAAACCTAACCCTAGGAGGTGAAACGTCAAAAATCATGTGGACCATTATGGGTAAGTTGGTACCTCAACATATCGGTGTCATAAATTTTGCATACGACCTCCATTTTAGGCGTGTGATAGCCCCTTGGAAAGGTATTTCACAGAAATACACATTCATCCATCAAACTCTGACTTTTTCTACAATTTTATTGTGGCGAGCCAAAAAAAAACATTGTTTAGGCCTCCAAAACGGCCCTGGAAGTACAACAATATGTGCTGACATGAAAACATACAAAATAAGCTAGTTGGATTAGGTGAGAGGCCACCAATATCCACCTAGAAGATGTGTGGGGCTTCAGACATCATCAAAAGTGTACAACCCACAATTACAAAGAAGTATAGAAGAATGTGATGAACTAAAATTGGACAAGAGGAGCCAGTTGGAATAGGTGGGTGGCCACCAGTAGCCAATTGGATCATGATGTCCCATGGATTTTGAAGAAAGAAGATATTTCTTTGGAAAATGAAGTTATATTGGGTGTGAAGGTGCCTTCTTTATATGGTTATTCCCTACGATGTTTCTTCACTGTGCGTCAAGACCATTTTAGAGGTTGAAATCACATGACCATTTGAACCTTCTAAAGGTATGACATATGTCAAAAAAATGATTTTATTATTTGTAATTTTTATTTTTATGTTATGGGATAAAACATAATTATTTTTTTATGTGTTTAATTTGTAGTGTCATTATCCTCTACTCGTGCATGGGTGTGTGAACCATGAATTCCCCCATGACCTAAGGTGTTCCATATCTAAATTATCTTCATTTGTATGTCGGATCACGTCAAAGGAGATTCATATGGCTAGTATTCCATGGTGGTGTCAAGAGATAGTTGAGATTGTTTGTATGTTTGAGAAGGAATGATCTGGATTTATGAGTAGAATGAAATGAATAAAAGAATGAATATAATGATACAGAGATACAGAGAACAACAACAGATATCCAGTGAACAATAACTTCTATTGAATAAATAAAATAGGTTGAAACTGTAAAACTGCAGAACTAAAAACAACTTGCTTGAATGGTGGTAGTTATCTCTGAGAAGAGATGTGGCTGCTATGCGCATCCTTCTGAGAAGAATGATTGCAATGAGGCTCCAGAGGCATTTTTAACATTACTCATGAATTCCAAAATCCTAGACATCCAAAAAACCTAACCCTAGGAAATGAAACGCCAAAAGTTATGTGGGCCTCGATGGGTAAGTTGGTACCTCAACTTCCTTATCATAAATTTTGAATACGACCTATGTTTTAGGCTTGTGATATCTCATTGGAAATATATTTTCGATAAATACGCATTATGTCTTCAAACTCTAACTTATTTTATAGTTTTACTGTGGAAAGACAAAAAAAACATTGTTTAGGGCCACAAAATGGCCCTGGAAGTACAGAAATATGTATTGACATGAAAACTTCCAAAAAAATCCAGTTGGATTAGGTGGGTGGCCACAAATCTCCATCTGGAAGTTTTGTAGGGCTACAGATATCCCTATAAGTGTACAGCCCACCATTACAAAGAATTACAAAAGAATGTGTTGAACTAAAAATTATCAAGAGGAGTAAGTTGGAATAGGTGGGTGACCACCAATATCCACCTGGATCAATCCTCCCCCCTTAATAAGAAATGGTCTCCATTGTGTTGAGTGCCCCCTTCAGGTGAGGAAATTTCTATTGAATTTGGCTCCTGGTGAGCCACTTGCCTTGCTGCAGGCATGTCCCTGCCTTGACAACCCAATAAAGTTGGATCCTATGTTGGCCAGTGCCCTTGACCTGTGTATCCACTATCTGATTAGTGGATGCATGTTCAATGCAGTCAAGTTTGAGCTCTATTGGTTTCAATTGTTCTATGATATCTTAGGTGTCCAATAATGGTGTAAAATTTGGCTGGAGGAGGTACACATTGAACATTGGGCACAATCCAAGAAAAGGGGGAGTGTTGAGCTCAAAACTATTGTCACCCACATCCTTGGTGATAGTGTAAGTCCCATATCAAAGTGGATGGAGCTTTTGATGGGGCCCTATAAGGCATTATTTCTGCAAATGTAACCAAACCTTATCTACCACCTGAAACTTTTGCAGTACCCAGTGTTGATCATGGTTTTTCTTGTACTTAGCATTGGATTTCTGCAAAATCCCATGGACATGTTGGTGGATGTGTTGAATCCACTCAATAAATATGGTGGCTTTGTCAGCCTTAGACTAAACATGGGAATAATTTGTTTGTGTAGTTGCAAGAGGTAGTGCAACATAAATGGGACCAAAGGGTTGGAATCCCAGCCCCACCTGAAAGGTTCTATGGCCGACGGAGATATGGAGAGCCATATTGTAGCTTTGTTGAACATAGGGAAGACTCTCATACCATGTACATGGATGCTTAGAGTTATACATGTGCAAGATGTGCACAATCATCTGATTGACGACCTTTGTTTGGCCATCGGTTTGAGGGTGGAAGGAAGTGGATTTAGTGAGCTTGGTGTCCAGCAGTGACCAGAGACTTGACCAAAATGTGATGAGGAACATGTTGTCCCAATCGAAGATGATGGTTTGTGGTATCCCAAAATGGACCCACACTCATTTGAATAAGAGCTTGGTAGTATCTTTCGTTGTGATGCTCTTCTTGCAGGCTTTGAGAATGGTCATCTTTGAAAACCGATCAACCACCAAAAATACGCAATCATTGCCTTACTTGGTGGATGGAAGGCTAGACATGTAATCCATTGAGATGTATTCCCAAGGCCTCTCAGGAGAAGGAATAGGGTTGTATAAGCCTTGATTCTTGATGGTTGTCTTGGAAATGGAACAGGAAGCGTAAGATCTTATATAATTGTTGGCGTCCTATCGGAGTTTTGGCCAATAAAAAAAAATTTGTAGAACAACCATAGTTTTCTCCACGCTAAAATGTCCTGCCATCCAACTGTAGTGAGGCTCCCAAATTAGCTTCGCACGCTTGCTTGTAGGAACATAGAGATGGCCCAAATGCAATAAAATTCCATCCTGAATGTGAAAATTGGTGGCATTCATGCATGTAACCAAGAGTTGATATGATGCAAACCCCCACCACTCTTGAGGCTCGCACGATCTCACGAATCTCATGGATGATTTTAGGGGCTAAATTTCTCTCATGGGCTAATTTTCCATGGTTTTTCCAAAAATGAGATTCGCTATTTTAAAAATGATTCATCCAAATTCTATAGGATAAAATTATTTTACCTTAAAAATCGCCAAAATTTTATTAAAACTATATAAAATCCTTAGAAATTTGAATATTTTTAAAAAAATACCGCAAATCATTTATAGTTGGAAAATGAAGGATTAGTAAGATTCGCCAAGGTTTCTACATTTTATAATAAATTTCCATCCTTAAAATCATCCCTGCTCACGATCTAAGGATTGTTCACACTAAGGAGTTGAATTATCTCTTAGGCTCTTGTTGAACCCTCAAAAAAATTCACCATGGGCCTTCCCTTTTCCATATGCACAAAATCACATTCACGAGGGTCTTAACACTTCAGCGAAGTCTTCCACATGACCTCGGGCCAAAACCTTAGGCTAAGCTTTCAATAGGTGGGAAAATTCGACACTTTAGAGCTTTGGGCTTTAGAGGTTCTAATATAAACATGCGTTTTTCTTTCTGAACATCGTACCCGTGAACAAGTGAATGAAAGAAGAGATCAAAAGTATACAATCCATGCCATAGATATACAATACATAGGTATTTCAAGACTTCGGGCTTCGGGAGTCCTGACCCAACAACAACGTGAATCACCTGAACGTCGAACTAGAAAACTACTATGTGCTCTCTAGCTTCGGAGCTTCGGCCTTCAGGATTTATAATTGCAACATCTCCCAAACTTTCTGAACGTCGAATTGGATAAATTTTGGAGGGCTCTCGGATCAATGGTCCACACCTCTCTAGTCGTTGGCAGTTGTGATCCACTCCGAGACTCTGGGATTTAGGAGTTCTGGGATGTCAACACACACAGTTTCATGGATCGTCGAACTCCCAAATGGAGAAGGGTTATGATCCACGGTACACGTGTCCTTGCAAATGGACGGACGAGATGGGCTCTGGCCTTCGGGAGTTCTCGACCAAAAACACTTTACACCTCTGTTCTCTCGGACTGTCAGATTCCATAACAACTAGAAATCTACCGACACATGGCTCTAATGATGATGGTCAGGATCTTCTTCGAGCTTCGGAACTTTGGGAGTTTTGCACTCTCTTGCGATTACACTTCAATTTTTCTAGATAGCTAGACTTTTAGACCACCCTTGATCTGCGAACACATGTCCCTTGACTACCAACAGTCCAGATCGATTTCGGACTCCGAGACTTTGGGAGTTTTGTCTCCTCCATAATAAACACCCTAAAATTTCTGAATTCGTGAAGTCCAAAGGAATTCAGGGATTAACACCCGCGCTTCTTCCTCAGATCCAATGGTTGTGAAAGACTTTGTCTCCTCTCGAATGGGTATCGTCTGCTCATCCTCCAAACAAGATAAATTCTCTCTCCAAGGACTTTTGCATGAAATTTATCACTCTTAGTGATTCGAACCTTGGCGCACGTCTGGCGCTTCTCTCCTTGAAACTACAACTTGAAGTTTTGTGAAAAACCTCCTGTGCACTCCTTGTGCCCATCCTCCACAAAACTCTTTCAACACTTGACTAAGTGTTGGCCCTGTGCACACCTTTCATGGGTCTCCTTCGAGATTTTACACTCAGATGAGTATATGTGCACTCCTTTGACTCACTCTGTGAAAATTCACATTATCTCTCCTGAGCAATTGAGTCTGAAAATGACTATGCCTTCGCACTCCTTGTGTGGGAACTATGCACTCCTTGCACCAGGGTTTCATAAGAGAAACAATTGAAACTTATAGAACATTAAAAGTTCATGCATTCAACCATGAAATATACACAGGCATATAAACATAGAAAAATAGATAACATAACGTTACCCAATTAACTCAGAGATAAGAAAAATCAGACATTTGAAACAAAATATCTTCTGTTATATTCATTCATAAAATATTTACATAGTTTCTTGCAGCTCTCGGCTTCTTCTCTACAACTCTCCAACAAACTTTCTTCAACAACAGTAACAATAAGCTTTATTATCCTCTCTAGAAATTCATTGCATACATTTAGACATTGTTGGCACAGGGGAAGACCCAGGGTTCAACTCCAAGAGCGCACCAACAAGCCCTAACTACTTTCCCTTTCGGCAACACCTATGAAGCAGATGCAGTCTCGCCCAAAGAATTTATGAGGGGGTTGCAGGACAGAGATGTCTACAACCAAAGGGAAGATCAAGTGGATCTAACAAAATAACAACACAGCATTCATATATCACTTATCATCTTGGATCTACTATGCACATCTACTTATCAAATCTAAAACAGTAATGCAATCACAGTATATCAATGACAGAGATAGAATATTAATCACGCACAACACCAAATATACGTGGTTCACCCTCTCTCTAGTGATACATCCACAGAACTGTGCTTTATAGTATATTAGGATGAAGCATATAGTTCTTGTCTATACTCTTAGCTAGCAGATCCTCTTTCTTCTCCTCTCTTTCTCTCCCCTTCCTACGCACCCAGCTGCAAGATCGATCTTCACACCCAACTGAAGATATTACAATACCAGAAGGCTCTCACACTTAGCGCTTCTCTCTCACACAACAATAATCACTCTTAATCATTAATACAACTATACCCAAAAATACCATACCAACCCAAACTAGGTCCTCATGACCTTTATTTATACATTACAATAGCTCACCGACATCCTTAGGCCAAAACCTAGTTGTCCAAAACCCTAGATACCAAAACCTGAGGTGTTTAAACCTTAGGTCAACTTGACCTTCATTTTTAGGGCTTCGCTAGCCTGTCTTTCCTTCCTTCTCACGCGATACTCCAAAGCATATAACGGTGGATTTTTCCACTTGCTGGGTTTTCCACAATCCTTCTTTCTTGTTTATCTATCATCTTAAATCTCATCATCCAATGTCTTGCTTCACTCCATATTTTATTCTCTTTTTCTCACTTCGACCCAGTAACAGTCACTGTGTCTTCCGCAAAGTTTGCATTTTCCTTTTTCTTCCTTGATCTTCGCTTACTTCCATAACCAAGGGCCAACATGCCCCCAACACTCACCTGTGATTTGTCCCGAGGCACTTCAGATCTATCCCTTCTGTTTTACTTCGAATTCTGACTGTGTAGTGCAGCCTCTACTTTCTACTTTATGCCTCCTTTTCCTCCTTGTGCAAACTATATTTTCTTTGTCCGGTACCCAGTTTCAACTGCACCTGGTACCTAGACCCTTTTCGTCTTGCGTTTACTAGGAACTGTGGGGTAGCTGGTTGTCATAGTACAATTTCAACCGGATCCCATTCACTAAACCTTCCTTCCACTCCCCATTCAAAGTCTTCAATTGTGTAATTCCTCCCTATGTAACATAAGCAATCTGATATGTCCCTAGCCAATGCGTTCTGAACTTCCCAGGATGTTTTATGAACTTGTTTTCATATAACAGTACTAGATCACCTTATTTAAATTCCTTCTTCTTAATGTGCATGTCATGGTAGGCCTTCTCTCTTTCCTTTTGTACCTACTGAGGAATCTTGCGATAAATCTGTCTTCCTCCAATTCAACCAATTGTGCAAGCCTCTCTTGAACAGCACCAGGGTCATCCATATCTGTAAAGGTAGTAATTCTTAGGCTTGGTACCAGATATTCCATTGGAACAACAGATTCGAGACCATAAACCAACTTGAAGGGGGTATTCATTGTTAGCTTCTTGCAAGTGGTTCTATAGGCCCATAATACTATTGGTACTCTTAGATCCCAATCATCCTTGTTCACACTGCAAATCTTTGTGAGTGTTGTCTCCAAGATCTTGTTGAATGCTTCAACTATCCCATTTTCTTGTGGATGGTATGGTGTGCTCGTCTAATGGTGGACTGCAAATTCTTTAGTCAGGGCTTCAACTGTCTTATTGATGAAATGCATACCTTGATCACTCATAAGGATATTTGGGCATCCAAACTTGGTTATGATGTCATCAAATATGAAGCGTACAGCTGTAGTTGCACTACAATCCTTAACTGCTCTTGCTTCGGCCCATCTGGTCAAGTATTATGTAGCTGTAATTATGTACCTTTCTCCTATATGCTTTCCTAGTGGGTTTATAGGTCCAACAAAGTCAATGGCCCATTTCTCAAATGATTTTAGGGTCAGTTGTGGGGCTAATGGCATTTCATCTCTTCTAGATGGTTTCCCAACTCTTTGGCATATGTTGCAGGCTCTGGAATAGTCTTTAGCATCTCTGTGTAAGGTAGGCCACCAAAGGCCATCTCTAAGAACCTTCTGCGTAGTTGCTTTCCCTGCATAATGTCCTCCTGCGATGACTTCATGAGCTTCTGCAAGGATCAGTGGTCGTTATGCCTCCATGACACACCTTCTCATTATTTCATCAAGTCCCATCTTGTATAGATTTCCATCTATAAGGGAGAATTTTGAAGCGCACACTGCTAGTTGTTTCTTCTGAGGAATTGTATATTCAGTAGGTTCCATTCCTATTGTCAGGAATTGAACTATCTCTATGAAGTGGTAATCGATATTTCTAATGGCTAGTAGTTGAGCATCTGGCAGTGCATCCTCCAAATTGGTTGGCTCTTCACCATGTTCCAACCTTGACAAGTGATCAGGACCTTTGTTCATTCTCCCTAGCTTTACTATGATATCAAAATCATATTCCTGAAATAGAAGAAGCCATATGCATATCCTTCCCCCCAACACTAGCTTGTTGACTAGGTATTTCAGCGTGGAGTGATCAATAAACATTTTAAAGTGTCCTCCCAACAAGTCGTGGTGAAATTTCTGCAATGCATATACCATGGCTAACCCTTGTCGCTCAATGGTGGTGTAATTAATCTTAGTAGTTGATAGCTTCCTGCTAGAAAAGGCTAATGGGTTGTCAATATCTCCTCCTCCAAGTTGTGCTAACATAGATCCTAAAGAAATGGAAGACACATTAACATGCACATGAAATTCCTTGGTCCATTCTGGGAAAACCAGAATAGGCGCAGTAACCATTTTCTGTTTTAGTGTGTTGAAGCTCTGTTGGCATGCTTCTGTCCAACTAAACTGACAATATTTATTCAACAACTTCTCCATGGGTGTTTTAATATGAGCATATCTTTTAACGAATTTTTTGTAGTATCTTGTGTGTCCCAACACAGTGCGCAGTTTTTTGACTGAAGTAGGAGGGGGTAGATCAACTATAATGGCAATTTTGGATGGATCAACCAGCAATCCCTACTTGCATACAATATGACCTAACAGCACTCCAAATGGTGAAAAGAAAATACATTTCTTCAGGTTCAAGGAAATTTGACACTGCCTACATTTATCCAACATTATCCTTAGACATTCAATATGATTCTTTAATAAACTAAAAACAGTCCAATCATCAAAATATGCTTCTAGAAATTTATGCAGAAATTCCTTGAATGTTTCGACCGCCACCCTAGAAAAGATGGTTGGGTCATTCTTTAATCCAAATGGAATCATCGTATATTGGTAGGATCCCCATTCTGTTGCAAATGTGGTCTTGTGTCAATCTTCCTTGGCAATCCGGATCTGATGGTATCCTGAAAATCCATCTATAAAAGAATATATTTCCTGGCCTCCCACATTATCTAACACTTCTTCAGTGAATGGTGTAGGGAAGGGGTCATGCAAACAAGCATCATTCAGCTTCCTGAGATCTATGCATATCCTTATTTCTCCTGTCTTCTTGTCTTGTACCACCATAGGGCTAATCCACTCTGACTCTTCGACGGGTTCTATAATCCCTTCTTCCAGCATTATGTCAAGCTCAATCTTCACATTTTCCTTATATTTAGGGTTCAGTCTGTAAGGTATTTGTTTGACTGGTCTTTCATCTGGATTTAAAGGAATCCTCATCTCTCCCATAGGCCCTTTAATGCCCTTCATATCAGTGAACTTGGTTGGAAACAAGTCCTGATATTCATGCAGTAAATCTGTAATTTTGTCAATGGTGGCAGCATCCCAGTAATCTCCAACATTTGCAAACTTTGGTGTCTTCTTTGTTCCAATATTGACCTTCTTAATCTTGATCATCTTTCCAATAAATGGTTGCTCAACTCCTGGTCCTTCTACATCTCTCTGACCTTCTATTTTTGCAATGTTCACCTTCCTAGGATCATCGTCTTCATATGCATTAATGTTGTAACAGCCTTGCAGTTTTTGGAGAGGCACAGTCCATTCATCCTCTTCTTTCTCTAAAGAGAGGCTAAAGGCCTCCTCAAGTACTTTATGTCTGACAATCTATAGTGCTTGGTCTACTGAAAGAAATTGGCTTTCAAATAGAAATGTAGTTACAAAATTCTAAGTCATATCTTCCCAATCTGTAGTGATGAGGCGCAGCTCTACTTGGAGGTACCAATTGATAGGCGTCATGTCCAGCGTGTTAATGAATTTGTGCACCCAGTTTTCTTGAGGAATGTTGCTCCAGGCTTCCTCACAACTCCGCACATGGTCCTTTGGATAGCTTCGACCTGTGTAGTGAACTTCACAGCCTTCTACTTGTGCTGAGAACCATGTTGTCATCAGGGTAAGACATTGTACCCATTTTGTGATGCTATGTTTATGTGTCCCCCACCATCTTGATGGGGTTGCTTTCAGGGCCTCATCCATTGCCAATAATATTTGTTGTATTGGTACACTTTCGTCAAAGTCTGAAAAGAATATTTCTCAAGTATTTAGACCATCAAAGGTGGGTAACTTGCTTACTATTGTGCCAATCCAGTGGAATTCTCTGGTTAATCTAGCACATCTTTGTGTAGATACTTCATACATATTATTCTGCCAGTTCTCCAGTGCTTCTTCTGAGTCTAATGAACATGTGCTCTCACTTTTCCATCTTAGGTTCCCATCGGTTGTAGGATTAATGTAGTCCTATTGTCTGGTTGTTAGCTTGTATATATTTTCTAGTGCATATGTGTGGTCTTCTTCTCTGATAGGTTTTGTGTATCATTGACCTTCATCTGGATATAAAGGTGCAATGACTCTAAGGCCATCTCTTTCAAAAGTCATACGTATTTTCTTTAAATCAACCACAGTGGAATTATTGAAAGCCCAATCAATTCCTAACAGCACAAGATAAGGACAGATATCATCAACTATTTCAATTACCTCAAAATCTGCAAACATTCTTACTCCATCAATGTCCACAGGGACATGTTCTAATCTGCCAAAAGGGCTTACAGCTTGTTGACTATCCATCCTAAGCCTGATAAGGGAATAGATCAACTTTGATTTTCTCATTAGTGCCTAGGTTTGCTTCGTCGTGACATTGACCTCTAACCCTAAGTCAAGGACTACATAATCTATCTCATACTCTCATATTTGAGAATTCAAATGTAATTCCTTATTTGTCCTTCTCTTCTTACCAATTTGGTGTACTACCCTATTCAGTAAGGGATCTATCTTTCCTAGCTCATATTGTCCGATTAAATTTTGTAACTCTTGTACAGCACTCTCATCCTGAATCAACTTAATACAAGTATATAGGAATTCCATGAGCTTGCTTACCTCTTTTTCTTCTTTTGGCGAAGCAGACTGATCAAATGCCAGAGGCATTCCATATTCTCTCACTTCTGGTCCAGTCTTTGATGAGGAACCTTGGTCTCCTCTGAATTCTTTCCTTGCTTCCTCAAACATTTGTCTTTCTTTCCTTGCATCAAACATTTGTGTCTTCTCTGTAGCTTTCCTGATTCTTGAATCTTCTGTATTCTTCCCTTGGGTTAGTCTGTCTTCTCTTGTAACAGCACATCCTCTAGTTATAACAGCCACTCTAGGGTCTTCTCTGTGAGGTTCAGCGTATATTAGTTGTACTTGCAGGTTCTACTGAGGTCCTCATCTCTCCTGAATCTTAGCTAGCATCACAAGACAATCTTCTATAACATATTCAAATGAGCTAAAGTAGCTGCAAGTAGTACAAGGGTTCTGACAATCCCTTGTGAGGTGTCCTGGTTGTGTGCAATTATAACAGATTATTTGTCCTTAGCCTCGACCCATTCCTCCTCCTCCTCCTCCTCCTCCTCCTCCTCTGAATCCACCACGAGGATTAAATTTTCCTCTCCCAGGAGAGTTATACTATGTAGTGTTTCCTTCTTGTTGTACTTTTCCTTGAATCTTATATATGTATCTCAACCTTTCATGCATGATCTCGTAAGCCCTACAATCCCTATCATCATGTCCTACGGACTTACAAAATGTACAGTACAAATTTGTAGGTGTCTGAACATACTTTTTCATGTAGTAGCACTCACCAGGGTGATGTTTGTTTCTGCATACCTCGCACCAAGGTAAGGTGAATTGCTTCAAAGGGCTCCAAGTTCCAGAAGCCAAGTATGCATTGAATAGGGGACAGTGTTCCTTGTCATGGCCTTATGATCTTCATATGACACACCAGATGTCTTCTCTTTTATCTTTTCCCTTGTCTTTCTTCATATCTTCGACCTGTAGAAACAAACTAGTCATCTAAATCAAGATCTAAATCATACCTGAGTTGGATTCTCCCATAGGGGTTGATTCTAGTTTCATGGCAATCTCCAATGCCTCAGACTATGAATCAATATTCTGTTGCATCAAAGGGAATATGATGTTTGGTAAGAGGGTAGCAATGAACCATTCTTTGTTCTTTTCATCTAGGATTTGAAAAGCCAATCGGCCTGTTAAGGTTTTGAATATCTGATCGAATTCCCAAACAGGTTTGGCCACCTTCTGCTTGATCTCTTTCAGCTCTGTAATACATTGTGACTCTGAATTGGGTTTCTTGAACTCCACAATCAGCGCATTCTTAATCTGATTTAGTGGCTTAGGCTGTGTAAGTCCTTGAACAAGCTTCATGTACTAGCTTAGTGCGTGATCCCTTAGAGTGGTACTAAACTGGGTTCTTTTGACAGCTTTGTCAATGAAATTTTTAATATTCCATACGGCTTCACATAGGAACCAATGCTAATCAGGATCTTCAAATCCATCTCCCCTAAATATAGGAAGCGTCATATCATCTACCATAGATCTTCCTATGGTCCCTGATTGAATATATGGTGGACTACTATTGACAGTGCTCTAGACGCTCTGGTGACTGGGATTACTATAGTTTATTAATACTGAATCAATAGGAGGGATAACAGTACTTACTTCGATGGTCTGTGCAGTTTTTGAGGTTTCAGGTTCTCCCCGGTGAAGCTCTTTAGCTTTCCCTTCCTCTATCCAAACAGGTTCTGAATGCTCCCCGTCTGTCAGATCTGCCTCTTCTCCACTATAGAAACCTTCATCCCCGTAGTTCTTCTTGAACAGGTTCGCAAGGTGAACTTCTATGAACACTCTCCCATTGCGCGTATGTCCAGCTTCTATGTCGTTGTCGTTGTCTGAATTCTTGAACATTAGCCTTTCTAGATCCGACCAATCTACTATATCTTCAAGATGTTCTTCTCATGCAATAGCATCTTGAGTCTCAACTTCAAGAATTGTAAAAAATTTCCTCTAGGTCCCTAGAAGAAGTATCTCTCGGCTTGGTTGTATGATTCTATTCTATCAATAGCAAACTCTGTGATGTACCCTCCAATGGTGTTATCGAACCAGTGATCTACTACTCATGATATGGTGTTATCAACTCTTTTGACCTTATTGATCAACTCTGACGTCCAAACCATAAGAGGTCTAGATCAGATCTCAAACTAGGTATCTGCTAATCTAGCTAGCCACTCGTATAGCTCCTGATGGATTCCCCCAAAGAAAATTTTGTGTATATCAGTGAAGATATATTTCTCCAACCAATCCTCTATACTAAGATTAGGGTTATTTTTCTCAGCTTTAGCGAAGTCCTTTTCTTGATCCTCTATCCACTTTTGAATCTCTGTCTTCGATGGGAACCACCTTGACATTCCCTCAAGAAGATTATTTTCCCGACAATGGAGCCATTTCTTGGCACATGGGTAGACCCAGGGTTCATCTCCAAAAGTGCACCAATAATCCCTAACTACTGGCCTTTTCGGCAACACCTATGAAGCATATGAATTCTCACCCGAAGCAGTTATGAGGGGGTTGCAGGACAGAGATGTCTACAACCAAAGGGAAGATCAAGTGGATCTAACACAAGAACAGCACAGCATTCATATATCACTTATCATCTTGGATATACTATGCACATCTACTTATCAAATCTAAAATAGTAATGCAATCATAGTATATCAATGACAGAGACAGAATACTAATCACACACAACACCAAATATACATGGTTCACCCTCTCTCTAGGGATATGTCCACAAAACTGTGCTTTGTAGTATATTAGGATGAAGCATACAGTTCTTTTATGTGCTCTTAGCTAGAAGATCTTGTTTCTTCTCCTCTCTTTCTCTCCCCTTCCTTCACACCCAGTTGCGGTATCGATCTTCGCACCCAGATGAAGATCTTACAATACCAGAAGGCTCTCACACAACAACAATCACTCTTAATCATCAATACAACTATACCCAAGAATACCGTACCAACCCAAACTAGGTCCTCATGACCTTTATTTATACATTACAATAGATCATTGATATCCTTAGGCTGAAACCTAGGTGTCCAAAACCCTAGATACCAAAACCCTAGGTGTCTAAACCCTAGGTCAACTTGACCCGCATTTTCAGGGCTTCGCCAGCCTGTCTTTCCTTCCTTCTCATGCGGTGCTCCAAAGCATCTAACGATGCTTTTTTCCACTTGTTGAGTTTTCCACGATCATTCTTTCTTGATGATCTGTCATCCTCGATCTCCTCATCCAATGGATTTCTTCACTCCATATTTTATGCTATTTTTCTCACTTTGACCCAGTAACAGTCACTGTGTCTTCTACGAAGTTCGCATTTTCCTTTTTCTTCCGTGATCTTCGCTTGCTTCCATAACCAAGGGCCAACAGACATGAGGCGGCTTCTCGAGCCTTCCCTCCAGACTATCTTAGTTCTATCATATCACAATTTAAAACATTCCCCTACTAAGCTTATTACAATAAATGGAATTTACAACCTAGATATGAGTTGATGCTCGAAATCTGTATAATCCTACAGATAATTAAAGCAATTACAATCTCTCGCGATCTCATACAATGGATCTCGTCTCAAAATATTAAAGGGTATTTCATTACAATACTTTCAAAATATTAAAATGACACTCTCTCCTTATGATCCAAACCAATTTGAATGCATGTGTTGGATGTTGAGTTGTCCTCCACTTGGCCTCATTGAATGTTGATGGTGATGCTCCTTCATCATACTCCTCTGGAAAAAAAGATTCATGGACTCATATCCATGATCTCCTCCACTCTCTTTCCATGCTTATGGATATTAGTTTCAGTTATCCAACTAGCATCTTCTGCTAGATGATCTTTCCACTTGAACAGATACTCATAATAAATTTTTCTCCTAGTCTTCTTAGAAATCCTTTGATCTAAAATCTTCTCTATTTTTGGCTTCTCTACTACGAGCATCTATCAATTACACTGAATTTCCTCCCGACCATCTATCCCTCCTGTATCATCTAGAATCTAAGGGTATAAGTCTGCTACATTGAATATTGGTAATATTCCATTATCCTCTGGAAATTCAATCTCATAAGAATTTGCAGCAAATTTTCTGAGGATCTTACAAGGTCATATCTTTTTCATCTTCATATTTTTATACGTCCCTTTCAGAAATCTCTCCTTCCTCAAGTGTGCTAAGACTTGATATCCAACTTCAAAATTAACCTATCTTCATCTTTTTTCTACTTTTCTCTTATATCTTTGGCTCCTATCTTGTAGTTGTCCTTTAATTTGATCATGCAACTTATGCATTTTTGTAGAAAAATCCTCTACTCCTGCACTTCAAAATTCATCTCATCCTAAGTCTCTCAAATCTAAAATTCCTCTCTGATGCATTCCATATAATATCTATAATGGACGCTTATGAGTGCTTCTATTTGGTGAGTCATTATATGAAAACTATTCTTTGGGAAGACTTTGATCCCACTGACTATTATGTTCAGTGACCAAAATCCTTAACAGATTTCCTAAGATTTGATTCACTACCTCAATCTGGCTATCTGTCTGAGGATGATATGCTAAACTGAAACAAAACCTTGTCCCCAACTTCTTCCACAAGGTCCACCAAAATTGTCCCACAAATTTAGTATCTTTGTCTGAGACTATACTTCTGGGCAACCCATGTAATCTCATGATTTCCTTGAAAAACAAATTTGTTATGTGGGTAGCATCACTGGTTTTCTGACATGGTATAAAATGTTCCATTTTTTAAAATCTGTCAACCACCATAAAGATTGAATCACTTCCCCTCTTGGTTCTTGGCAATCCCAGAACAAAATCCATACTTATAGCATCCCACAGCATGTCTGCAATAGGAAATGGTTGATACAATCTAGTGTTTTGTTTCTTTCCTTTAGTATATTGGTAGAGTCTTCATCTCTCCACAAATTTCTTCACATCAGACCTCATTCCTGGCCAATGGTATGAAGAAATAAACTATGCATATGTTTTATCATGGCCAAAGTGTCCATCCAATCCTCCGCTATGTTTATCCTTTAGAAAGTTGTCCCTCATCGAAAATTTGGGATGCACAACTGAATTCCCTTGAATAACAGTCTGTCTTGGATCAAATATTCCATCCATTGATTTATGTCCCTTATCAAAGCGTTCTCACATGCTTCATAAGATTCCTTGAAATCCAAGTCTTCTTGATACATCTCCTTTATATGTTCAAATCCGAAAGTCTCCACTTAGAATTCCTACAAGATCAAACATCTTCTACTCAAAGAATTTGCAACTTTGTTAGAACTTCCACTAATATGCTTACTAAAAAAAGTAAAATTATGCATGAACTCTACCCATTTGGCATGTCTCTGGTTCAATTTCTATTTTCTAGTTATAAACTGCAAAGCTTGATTGTTAGTATATAAAACAAACTCCTTCGAGATAAGATAATGCCTCCATTTTTTCAAGGCTTGAATTACAGCATAAAATTATTTGTCATATGTTGAATACTTCCTCTCAACATCATTAAGCTTCTCACTGAAATAATCAACAGGCTTATTGTCTTGACTTAAAAATGTGTCAATGGCTACTCAACTTGCATCACACTTGACCTGGAAAGTCTTCTTAAAATCTCGCAGAACCAAAATAGGTTGTTCTGTTATCTTTTCTTTCAACACTCTAAATCCTTTCTCACCTTCTTTTGTCCAATTAAAATATCTATGTTCTTTTTTATGGTGTCCAGTATGGGTGCAAAAATACTATTGAAATTCCTGATGAATTTCTTGTAAAAACTTGCCAACCCATGAAAACTTCTTACTTCAAACACACTTCTCAGAGAAGTCAAATCTCTTATTTCCCTCACCTTCTTTGGATCCATCTTCAATTCATTTAAATATATTATGAACCCCAAATATATAAGTTATGTTTTCATAAAAGAACATTTCTTCAAATTCACCAACAGCTTCTCTTGTTGTAACCTCCTCAACACCATCTTTAAGTGTCTTAAATGATCCTCTTCAGTCTTACTGAAAACTAGAATATCATCTACATAAACAATCACAAACTTACCAATAAAATATTTGAGCACTTCATTCATCAACCTTGTAAATGTACTTGGGACATTTTTTAATACAAACGGTATAACAAGCCACTCCTATAATCCTTCATTTTTTTTTAATGTTTTCTTCCATCCATCTCCCTCTCTCATCCTTATCTAATGATAACCACTCTTCAAGTCTATCTTGGAAAAATAACTAGATCCACTCAAGCAATCCATTAAATCATCCATTATGGGTAAATGAAATCTATACATGATGGTTATCTTGTTCATGGCTCTAGAATCTGTGCACATTCTCCAACCTCCATCCTTCTTCAAACTCAACACAGTTGGTATGGCACATGGGCTCAAACTTTTCCTGATCAAACCTTTATCCAACAACTCTTGGACTTGCTCCTTGACCTCTTCATTCTCTTGAGGGGTTAATCTGTATGCTTCTTTATTTGGAAAACTTTCTCCTAGAATAAGGTCAATATGGTGACTGATACTCTTGATGGGCAGTAAAGAGTGAGGTAACTCATCCACCACAATATCAACAAACTCATCCACTAACTTCTGAACTTTCACAAGAAAATCATTCATATAAGTGCTTGTGAGAATGAATCTCGGCTTACCTACAACAACAAACTGCATTTCATGTCCTTTCTTGACTTCTTTCAAGAATTCCTTCCCACTCATGAGAAGTATACTAGGACTAGCTTCCTCTTTGACTCCTTTATCTTATATTGGAAACTGTTAGGATATTTAGACACTTAGGAGTTAGTTAAGATCTACTTGGTCTAATATGTCGTTAGGTAAAAGTGTGTTTCTTTAGTATGCATTAGTATGCATTTGTAGTTA
>JZKD02S1612935.1:624652-642411 GCA_000966675.3 Picea glauca | reverse complement strand
CCGATTGGTCCATGATCTCTATTTAAAGAGCATGGAGGGTCATTTGTCGATGATCGATTGTGAGACACTCTCTTGTAAAATCTCTCTGTAATCTTTTTCTTTGCATTAATAAACTCCTCCAAGTGGCCGCGTTGGCTGGGGCCGTGGATGTTTCCCCATAGCGGTTTTACCACGTGAAAACATCGGTGTGTTGATCTTTGATCTGGTTATGTGAGTGGTTATTGAAGGTGTTCGTCCTCTGTTGGAATACCTGTGTTGTCGAACAGAAACAACATATGCTTACACCCATTTTTATCAAGGGTATAAGTATTCGTCCTCCCATCATGTATGACATTCATGTCATATTTCCATGGTCTTCCCAACATAACATGACAAACATCCATAGGTATGACATCACATTAAACTTCATCACTATAACCACCTATTTTAAACTCAAATTTACATTGTCAACTTACCATGACTTGATGTCCTTTTTGCAACCATGACACCTTGTATGGATTCATATGTGCAGTCGTCTCCAAATTCATATTTTCCACCATCTTTGTGGATATCGAGTTATCAGTACTTCCATTGTCTATGATCACCTTGCATAGCATATCTCTGGCCTTACAAGCAGTTCTGAACAAAAATTTCCTATGGACTAGTTCTCGGGCTTCTTTCTTTGGATTTACAAGAAATTTCCTCATCACGAGTGATCTTCCTTCTTATGTTGCTTATGCCTTCATCTCTGTCTCGACATTCCTCTTTTATGCTTCATAAATGTGAGCTTCTCCATCCCCTACATTTTTCTTTTCAGGACAATCCCAAGACATGTGCCATGTTTTTCCACAAGCATAACAATTTAATTCTCCTCCTATGCCTCTTCCTCTACCTTCAGGAAAAGAGTTTCTTCCTCCATATTGTCCTCTTCTATAACTTCCTCCTCTCTCTATTTGACTGTTATAATTTCTAGCTTCTCCTCTGGGATTTTGGAACTTTTCTCTGACAAATCCTCTTCCTTTGTTGGGACTCTTTCCTCTTTTTCGTTGACTCTACTTCCTTTCCAAATTTTCTTCTTCCTTCAGGGCTACCTGATAAGAATCTTCCATGGTTCTCATTGTCATCATGCTAATATCATCCTAGATTTCATATCTCAGTCCATTAATGTACCTAGCAACTTTTTCTTCATCATTCTCCCTATGTCATGCTCTTATGTTCAGCTTATAAAACTCTTCGGTGTACTCCTTCACCGACAAACCTTTCTATCTCATATTCTACAACTTTCTGAATAGATTCAACTGGTAATCCTTGAGTATGAACTTAGCCTTCAACTTATCTACCATTCTATCCCAATTCTTGATTTTATACTTACCTTTGCTTCTTATGTCATCTTGCAACTCATCCCACCATAAAGTTGCATGTCCCTTCAATCTGGTCACTGCATGCTTCACCTTCTTCTCATTGTCAAAATACTTATCTAAAGCACTTATCCAGTCAAGCAGTTCTTCCACATTCAAATTTCCTTCATACATTGGGACTTCCATTTTTTCTCTGGTTCCCGGCTTAACAACAGCTCTCAGTAGTTTCTCCTATGCTGCTTGTTCTCCTTCAACTTCTTCTTCTTCTACATCTTCACTTCCAACTTCATTGACATCACCATATTTGGGTTCTCTTCTCTACGTTGTCTCCATGGAATCCAACCTTGCACGAAGTTCTCATCTCTTCTCCCATGGCTTCACTGACCACTGGTCTCTCTATGCATCTTCTTAGCGGCATGGTTCCAATTTTTTTATTCCTTACAAAGCTTATTTCCTTCTCTAATACCACTTGATGCAAACCCCCACCACTCCCGAGGCTCGCATGACCTCCCAGTCTAAGGATCATTCACACTAAGGAGATGAATTATCTCTTAGGCTCTTGTTGAACCCTCGAAAATATTCACCATGGGCCTTCCGCCTTTTCCCTGCGTGCAAAATCACATTCACGGGGGTATTAACACTTCAACGGAGTCTTTGAAGGTTCTAATAGAAACACACGTTGTTCTTTCTGAATGTAGAACTTGAGAATATTCGAATGAAGGAAGAGATCAATAGTCTATAATCCGCACCATAGATCATAGTACATAGGGATTTTGGGACACCGGGCTTCGGAAATCTTGACCCAACAACAACGTGAATCACCCAAACGCTAAACTGGCAAACTACTCTGTGCTCTCTAGCTTCAGAGCTTTGGGCTTCGGGAGTTCTAACTGCAACAGCTCCCAATATTTTCGAACACCGAATTGGCGAACTTACGGAGGGATCTCAGATCAACGGTCCACACTTCTCCAGTAGTCGACGATTTTGATCCACTCCAAGACTCCGGGCTTTAGGAGTTTTGGGATGTCAACACACACAATTTCCTGAATCGTTTAACTCTAAAATGGTGAAGAGTTACGATCCGCGATACACGTTTCCTTGCAAATGGACAATCGACATGGACTCTGGCCTTCGGGAGTTCTCAACCCAATACAATTCTCAACCTCTCTTCTCCTGGACTGTCGGATTCCCAAACCACTAGTAATATGCTAACACATGGCTATGATGTCGATGGTCAGGATCTCCTCCGAGCTTCGGAACTTCACAATTTCTGCACTTTCTTGCGATTACACTTCAATTTCATCAGATAGTTGGACTTCCAGACCACCCTTGATATCCAGACACATGTCCCTCGACTACCAATGGTTCAGATCAATTTTGGACTCCAGGACTTCAGGATTTTTGTCTCCTCCACAATACACACCCTAAAATTTATGAATTCATGAATTTTGAAGGACTTCAGGGGTTAAATCTCGGGCTTCTTCCTCGGATCCAATGGTCATGAAATTCTTTGGATCCTCCCAAACAAATCTCATTCACTTGTCCTCCAAACAAGATAAATTATTTCTCTAAGGAATTTTTCTCATAATTTATCCTGAGCTTTATCTCTCTTAGTGATTTGAGCCTTGGTTCACATTTGTAGCTTCTCTCCTTGAAACTTTGACTTGACGTTTTGTGAAGAACCTCTTGTGCAATCCTTTCGCCTGTCCTCCTCAAAACTCTTTCAACACTTGACTAAGTGTTGGCCCTGTGCACACCTTTCATCGGTCTCCTTCGATATTTTATACTCAGATGACTATATGTGCACTCCTTGCACTCACTCTATGAAAATTCACACTATCTCTCCTGAGATATTGAGTCTGAAAATGATTATGCCTTCACACTCCTTGCACCAGGGTTTCAGAAGAGAAACAATTGAAACTTACAAGACATTAAAATTTCATTCATTATGTTAGTGATATTTCTTGTCTTGGGCCTAGGGTACCCCGGTCTGCAGGATGAACAGGAAACACCCAAGCGCAGCAGCGGAAGGATCTCTTTTCCGGTTACGAGTCAAGCGAGCGGGCAAGGTTTTTCTTTCGGCAGCTGAGATCCATCCACGAAGCAGATCAACGGTCATCGAGATTTCGGGGTTGCTAAGTTACCCGATATATAGTGTAAGAGAAAGCGCCTATATTTTAAAGCTAAGTCTGGGTTGTCCTATCCATTGACGCATGGCACAAGATCTGGTCACATCGACATATCGGCATTCGGGAGTTCGAGGGGTAAAATCCCCTCGTCATTTCACATCTCGAAACTCTAGACCCCGAAATGTCGATAAGCGATCCTCAAAGCCGATCTCACGGTCTTAGCGCCGGGTCATGTCAAGCGAGCCTACAAATGGGGGCAGCCCCCTTTATAATAACATACTATCTAGGTCGTTCATCTAACGGATGCACGGCGCACATCCGTGTCACATCGGCATTCGGGAGTTCGAGGGGCAAGTGCTCCTCGTCACTTCACTTCTCGAAACCCCGAACCCCAAAATGCCGATAGCACCCAGAATTGGGCCCGTGGTTTTGGCACCTTGTCGTAAAGGAAAAAGCCTAGAGGAGGGGCGCTAATGTTTATCATTTGGCCACTCGGGTCCCAAAGTGCCAAATTGAGTTTCAGAGGGGGGGCACTGTGTTGTCAGGGCGTTGATTCGACATGATCTAAATCCCGATACCTGTTGGGAATAAATGAAGAAGAGAGAGGGTGGTTGAAACCTCACCTCACTCATTAATTGCAAAGTATGGTGTTTTTGGCAGGCAGTCTTCTCAAGAGGGTCCTGTATCCCCTTTTTCTGAAAGAGCCATGCCCGAGTTCTCGACTAGCCTAAGTCTGCACGCGATAGCTCGGCACTTAATGAATCATCTACTCCCCTTGCTGGAGCCTTGAGCAGTTAAGATGGCGTATGTCAGAGGCGCACAATCATCCTGAGTCTGCATGGGCAGACTATCAGAAGACATGTAGATGCAATGTTTTTAATGCAACGTCTTGTTTTTGCTGTTGTTGTTGTTTGAAGTATATGTAGGCATTTTCGCCATTTTTGTAAGCATCGATGGTTGAGAAAGACTCCCAGTTGTAAAAACTTTAATGAAGAATTGTGTTCTGGTTATTTCTGGACTCTTGAGACTTCTTGCCTGATGAATGTCAGTTTCTTTCATATCTTTGTGTATGTTGTATTAGAGCATCTCGGAATTGGAGGATCTAGTCGAGTTGTGACTGTTATAGGATGATGTATGTTGGATCATTGTAACAGTTGTGTTGTTCTAAATAGTCCCTATGAACTTCTCAGCACTGAACGACTTGGAATTGGAGGATCCAGTCAAGTCTTCCTTTCAGTTTCTTGAAGCCCTGAACCAAGCGGATCTTGTATTTAGAATTTTTTCTCTACGAGCTACCGAAAGGCCTGTTGCCTAAGATAGTTTGTTCATTATTCTCCCAAGTCTTCCGCCTGCCCATCTTTAAATCAACTCCTTGACTGAAGTTGGGTCAAGACCTCCTTTGTTCCTTGTTATCAGATACAGTTCCTATTTTGAAGCGATACATGTTCGAGTCTCTACCCATTTGATCACCCATCTATCAAACCGTGACATAAAAACTTATGGGCGTTGGGCTCTGCTTCTGCAAGCAATCTAGAAGTGAATTCTAGCACTAACACATTCAACCATGAAATACACATAGGCATATAAACACAGAAAAAGAGATAACATAACATTACCCAGTTAACTCATAGATGAGCAAATCTCCTATATTATATTCATTCAGAAATTATTTACACAGGTTCTTGCAGCTCTCGACTTCTTCTCTACAACTCTCCAACAAAATTTCTTCAACAGTAAAAATAAGCTTCAGCAACCTCTTTGGGCATTCATTACATAAATTTCTACATGAGGGGGCATCTCGAGCCTTCCCTCCAGACTATCTTAGTGATCATATCACAATTTAAAACATTCCCCTACTAAGATTATTACAATAAATGGAATTTACGGCCCAGATATGAGTTGATGCTATAAATATGTATAATACTATAGCTCATTAAAGAAATTGTAATCTCCTACGATCTCATACAATGGCTCTCGCCTCAAAATATTAAAGGGTCTTTAATTACAATACTTTCAAAATATTAAAATGACGCACTCTCCTTGGGATCCAAACTAGTTTGAATGTGTGCATTGGATGTTGATTTTTCCTTCACTTGGCCTCATTGAACATTGATGGTGATGCTCCTACATCATGATAGGTGGTGGCGAAGTCAGGATCTTGTTGATAAAGTTTGGGTCACTCAGATGCCTCATGCCCACATGAATGGAGTACGGTGGTGAGTGCAGCCACAGGAGGTCAAATAAGGCAGTCAACGACACGATTTGTGCTCCATGTCTTATACTTTATGTTGAGATGAAACTTTTGTAGGTATCTGGACCATTTCTTATGGTGGTCATTTTGAAACTTCCCTTGTGTCTGTATGAATTGCAAAGGCTTGTGATCAATGTCGATGATTCTCTCCTTTCCTAGAATGTAATGTTTCCATTGAAGACGGGCTTGCACAATGGAATACATTTCCTTGTCATAGGTGGGGTATTTCTGGACGATATCTAAGAGTGACTCACTATGGTATGTTATTGGATGATTGTGTTGAGTGAGAAATACACCTACAGCATAGTTGAATGCATCAGTCTCAATATCGAACGGTTGTTGCAAATCGGGTAAGGAGAGTAATGGAGTTGATCATAAGAGATGCTTCAGATTTTCAAATGCTCGTTGTTGTGCCTTCCCCCATGATAGATTTTCCATGCCACCGCCCTTGGTCACTTGTCTGAGGGCCCATTCAATATGGGAGAATCCCAATACAAACCATTGGTAGAATTTGGCAAGTCTCAAGAAGCTCTAAAGCTCGATTAGTGTGGTCGGGGATTTCCATTCACGGATGACTTGGATCTTAGCTAGATCCACATGTACCCCATGTTCATCAACAATGTAGCCCAAGTATTAGACCATGTTCATGCCAAAGGAGAATTTTTCCAAGTTGGCATATACCTTGTGCTGCCACAGAGTGCTCAAAAACTATTGAATATGTTGCATGTGCTCCTCCTAAGTTCTGTTAAAGATGAGGATGTCATCCAGATATACCGCCACAAAATATTTTGTGAAGGGTGTCAATAGATCATCCATCAACCTCATGAAAGTGGTCGGTGCATTTGTTAATCCAAAGGGCATGACCATCCATTCAAAGAGACCTTATTTAGATTTGAAATTTGTCTTCCATACATCAATCAGTTTGATGGGAACCTGGTGGTAGCCAGAATTTAGGTCAATCTTGTTGAAGAGCTTTTCCATCTTGAGTTGGTCAAGAAGGTCATCAATTCGGGGAATTGGGTATCGGTTCTTGACTATGATTTTGTTTAATTCTCTGTAATCAATGCAGAGCCACTAGGTCTTGTCTTTCTTATGCACTAGTACAATCGAGCTTTCGCAAGGGGAGGAGTTGGGTCTGATGTTCCCCTTTTGAAGAAGATCTTGGATCTGACACTTTATTTCATCATTTTCCATCAATAAGTGATGATAGACTGGTCCATTAGGCAGAGGTGCATCGGGGGTTAGATCAATTGGATGCTTGACTTGGTAGTGCGTCGGTACCCTAGTGTGTGAGGAGAAGATGTCTTTGTACTCTTCCACGATCTCGTCCACTTGATTTTTCTACAAAGAGAGTTTTTTCTAGAGGCCATGGATGTGGCAGCGACCTTCTTCTTATTGTGAGCATGGATCACAAAGAAGACTAAATTCTCAGTCTATGAAATGACCTTATTCCATTGCTTAGCAGAGACTAAAGAAATAGCAGTAGGTGACGCTACCTATGGTATCATGTACAATTGTCTACCCAAAGTAATAATAAAATTGTTGGGTCTAGACTCATACATAGCATGTCGCTTCCACAAATATGGTTGTCCGAAAATAAAATCACAAAATTCAAGGGGAGAAATATCACACAATACCTCATATTTGAAGGGCTTGATGTCGTAGGGAAAATGACACTGTTGGTTGGCGCGGAGATCTCTTTCTTCATGAAGCCATCTAATGGTGTAGGGTTGTGGGTGCGGTGTCATCAGTAGGTGTCATCAGGTTCTTCTGAATACCACTATCAATAATGGAATGAAGCAGAACCCCCTTATCCACATATGTGATTGAAATAGGTGTTCCCCTTCCTCTAGTTCTTCTGGTTTGCTTGGTTGTACTTTGGTGGTAGAAACAATGGCGTTGGGTTCGACATCGATAATCTGCTTCCCTCCTTCTATATTTGATTCAGAGTCATAATATGCCTCTGAATCGAAATCTTTCAGCTCGACCACCAGTGATTGTTTGGAGAAGCATTCTTCGGTGTTGTGCCAAGGGATTTCATGGTATTCACACCACTTTCCCATGTCCTTCTATGACTTCTCATTACCCTTCATCTATTGCATCTTGGGTTGTTTGTCTTGAGAGTGGCCATATTTTCTTTGTCCCTTGTTTTGTGGTTTGGGGCTTCCTTTTCCCTGCTTCGACTGTGAGGAGTTTGTAGATCCAAACTCTTGCCTCTTCTACTTAAAATTATGCTCTATCTTGATAGCATATCTATAAGCCGCACCTAATGATGTGATGTCTAGAAAATCCATTTTTGTTTAAATTTATCTATGTAGACAATCGGTATATTTGAGCACCAGATGTCATTCAGAGTCTTTGATACCCAATTTGGTGCACAGGTTATGGAAAATATTGGTGAAATCTGGTATTGCCTGGTCCCTTTCCTGATGCAGCATGGTCCATCTTATGTATTGTTCCTCATAGCTTCCAACATGGTAGTTTTTTTCTTTAATGGCATCGCAAAAGGAATCCCATGTGGGGTAAACCAAAAATATTGCAAATTCCTCTATGGCCCTTTGCTCAGAGTAATTATCCCACCAGTCCTTAACATGTGGGACGACCTTGAGGAGTGAAAAAGTAATATTTTCCCTTTCAAAAAAATTATGGACCGAAAAATACCCTTCGAGCATATTCATCCATTTATCTATAGCATTTGCATCTAACATTCCCTCAAATAATGAAATATCAAAATTTACTTGTACCTTGAAGGGGGTTGCATGGTCACTTGATGAAGATGTGTCCCTTGTGGGCAGTCGTTGAAGGATTAGTGAAAAAGTTGTCCATCATTTCATTCCTTTGTCGTGAAAGGGATTCCTCAAGCAACATTTTAAAAGGATATCCTACTCCATCATCTTTATTTTTGTCCCCTGTGGGTTTTTTTCAGGCTTGGCATGGTCGATCTTGCAAAGGATCAACTGGTTTGAGTCCCAACTTCTTGTACCCAGATCTTGTCGAGGACATGCACGAAAAAAAATAAATGAAGAGTAGACCTCTCTGATATCACTAATATGAATTTATGAGTGGAACAAAATGAATAATAGACTGAATACAATAACATAGAGATACGGATAACAACAATAGATATCCAATGAACAATAACTTCTATTGAATAAATAAAATAGGTTGAAACTGTAAAATGGCAGAACTGAAAGAAACTTGCTGGAATGGTGGTAGTTATCTCTAATAAGATATGTGGTTGTTATGTGCATCTATCTGAGCATAATGATTACAATGAGGATCCATAGGCCTTTTTAACATTACTCATGAATTCCAAAACCCTAGACATCCAAAAACCTAACCCTAGGATATGAAACGCCAATAGTTATGTGGGCCCCGATGGGTAAGTTGGTACCTCAACTTCACGGGGTTGTAACTTTTGCATATGATCTTTGTTTTAGGTGTGTGATAGATTTTTGGAAAGGTATTTTCTAGGAATACACATTATGTCATCGAACTCTAACTCTATCTACATTTTGATTTTGGTGAGCCAAAAAAACATTGTTTAGGGTCCCAAAACGGCCTCGAAAGTATAGAAAGATGTACTAACATGAAAGCTTCCAAAAAAATCCAGTTGAACTAGGTGGGCGGCCACCAATATCCACATAGAATCTATGTAGGGACTCATACATCCCCGTAAGTGTAGAACCTAGAATTATAAAGAATTACAGAAGAACATGTTGAACTAAAAAATGTGAAGAGGAGCCAGTTGGAATAGGTGGGTGGCCACCAATATCCACCTGGATCAAGGAACTATCGTCAAGTTTCATGGACTTGCAAGTTAATCTTATAATTCACCTAGTATATGAGGTTGAATTAGTTTGGGTGGTCCCCTGTCATTGGATGTTTTTTTTAGAGAGCCTCGAACACATCGCGCATTTTTTTTTTTTTACACTTAAAATTTTACTCAATTTTAAATTTTAAACCGTTGAAAACTTAAGTTATGAAGAAACAATGAGATTACCTGGAAATTTTTTCTTCGAGGAAGCATTTTTGCGACGTACTAAAAAAAACTAAATTTTCCCACCGTTTTGAAAAATTTGAAATTCACACACCCAACAATAGATGAAAGGAACGCAACCAAGGAAAGCACTAATGGAAGGGTGATTCATATAAGAAAAGGTTGCACCAGTGCTTTTGAGCTCTACAGCACTGAGAATGGTAAAAATGATTTTTACCATCGATAATTTTTTTTAATAAAACCTTGTTCTAGTGTGCCTGATTCACAACTGCACCAAGCCATGCATGTTTAATGAGCGCACCGGTTATATATTTAAAAACAAAACAACCCTAGCATTGTGCATGAGTGTTTGTGTGTGTATCGGTACGTATACGACTCCATAGCGCACCGCCTTTTTGTTTTTTGAAAAACTACAACAGTGTGAAAATTTTTGTTTAAGCATGACATGGTGCGGTATAATAATAGACACCTTGGTGCACTTGGGTTTATAGAGTGCACCACCTAAATTTGGAAATTAACCCTCACAAGGTCCTCCATTTTGGAGCATTGGTGTGCACCGATGTGCATGATACAATGGAGGGCACCGGTATAAATTTTTTTTACACAATCCTACATTGTTGCGTAAATGTTTTTTATTTAACCATATGATGGTGCACTCTACTAATAGCGCAACGGTGCTTCCAGTGTTACATTGCGCACCATGTATTTTTAAAAGAATGTTATTATGGTATGTCATTATTTCCCAGTGCATCCTTATTTATGTAGCACACGAGAAAATATTGTTCTTTATTTGAAATAACCCTGCTACAGTGTGCTAGTTTTGAGGGCACTGATGCACCTGTTGTCGAAAACACATCAGTGTGTTATGTACTTATAAAATCACGGGTGTAAAAACATCCGCTAAAACCTCTAGTTGTTCACCACCGCTAGTATAATCCGCTATAAAAATATTTTTGGGATATTTTTATAGGGGTGTTCGAAAAAACCTCTACATGAGGGTATTTTCCTTGTAGTGAATGACTTGTTCACTTTCCTTCGAATTGTACTATGCCACTTGAATGAACCTTCAAGGTCAATTAGAAGTAGGTAATTTGTATTTTGTTTTTCCTAATCTTACAATTTCTTTCCATTTACTTTCAGAAGGAATGTCATAATCAACCCTTTCCTTAACAATAATTTCTAATTCTATGCAAGATGCATAGAAAACAGTGGGAAGACTTGATATGATTGTCCTAAATTGGCTTAAAACTTTGAAATCATTCATCAATTTATCAACTATTGTAACCCCTTTTAACCCCTCTTCTAGGTCTTCAAACTTTGAATGATCCATTCGAACTTGATTCAACAATACATTATATTATTCTTGTGAAATCAAGTTACCTCTGCCATCCCAAAAAGAATGGAGATTGTTGGTCTGAAAGTCTGCACCTGAATGCTAAAGGGAAAAGCTAGGCCACCTATCATTTTAGAATTATTGTTTCTTTTAATTTTTGGTTGGTTGGTCAAAGGGTTATTCTATCAAGATAAAAGCAAGTTTGGGTTGGCAGAATGATATGGATGAGGGTCCTCCTTGGTTGGTGTCACACTAATGACAGACCGGTGAAATAATATAAAACAAAGGGAATCAACAAACTACTCAATGAATAATCTACTGCAAGAAGTTCAATACTTAAAATATCATTTCAAGACATTAAACATGTATCAAAAACACAATTACTCCCATAGGTTGCAATAAAAACAAATCTTCACCAAAGAATTAGTTGTTTGACAGGTTGCATATCAATAAAAATAAATTGTACAATAGCTGAAAGGAAATGAAATGTACGTTGCACAAATCAAAAATTGTATTCAAGATAAGAATAAAAACACATGAAGATTTGAACGAAACATTGTCATCAAGAGTATGTTCACCAGGTAGAGAGATTTAATCCATGCATAGAACAGGTCCAACCAGTCTGATGTAGTGCTATCCTTTCCCAACAAATATGACCCTCAAACCATTCAAAGATCCCTTATTTAACAGAGTTGCAGAGGTTCTCATCCTTAGGGGACTGAGACCTAATTTTAGGTGATTGACTATGCAACAAATTATTAACTTCACTAACACACTGGACTTAATCAGCAAGAGTGGTTCTTATCACACACAGAAGACCACTCTTGTATCTAATCTAAGAAAATGTTGGAATTAATCAATTAAAAACTACTATTGTCTCTAAGACAGGATTGATGTGAGTGTTGGAGGAACTGAATTGGTAGAAAATAGGCCTCGAAGTGATAGAACAGAGCTCTGTGTTGAGTAATGGCATGCCTGCGAGTTGTTGGAGTCCATTGGAGACAACTGGCTACATGAGCAGATCTATGCTTGAGGATGAGGTAGTATGTTGAAGTGTTCTGGAACCAATCTGTGTTGGCCTATGACTAAGACTTAACTCTTTGTCTATGTCTGAGCTTTCGGAAGCTAAGAGCACTCTGTCTCAACTGTAATTGACCCTTCTCCTCATTTTCAGTGTGATTACCTAGCCATGAGAAGGAAGTCATGGAGGTGAGCATCCAATAGGGAAATAGGATGCGTGGAGGTGATAGGTGATATGAGTGGATTTGTATTATGTGGAGGTGAGTGGAAGACAAGTGTTTGGTGGTGAGGGGAGTGAGAGTAGTGAGTGGAATGAGTGGAGGTGACATGGTGTCATATAAGCACGTGATTGTAGAAGTTTTTGAGGGTGGTTTGGGTCTACACCAATTTTGGGCCCGCAATCCCCCACAAGCTACCACGTACCCTTCCAACAATATCATGGTTCTAATTGAGGGACCGCTCTAGAAAATTAATGTCCGAGCAGTTTACATCCAAGAAATGAATTGTGGCCATCGATTGTGTCACAATCCATGATCTGGGTGATATTCCTTTCTTACCTGCTACAAGGATCAATGATGTTGGTTGATTTGAGATCAACGATCTGCAATTACTTTGGGAGTTCGGGCTTCTGGTCTTTTCAATGCATAGTTCTTACCATCCTCTAGAGTTTCGTACTCCTGAAGTGAGAGATCTGCCTCCATGTGGCCTCTGGATCTGGATGGTCTAGATTCACTTCAGGAGTTCGGGATTCGGGAGTTTTCATCTCCTTTCTCATGCAATCTTCTGAAGTGGGAGATCTATCATCCCATGTACTCATTGATGGACGATCCAAATTTTCTTCGGGACTTTGGGACTTCAGCTCTTCGAGATTTTATGAATGTTGTGCTCGGAAATCTCTCAGAGTGGTACGGGCTACGAAGTGATGTGGTGGCATGATGTCATATGATGTCACAGCTGCTAATGTGTCATGGAAAGAAGGGTGACACGTGTCAAGTGGAAATGGGCAAATGACACAACCAAATGACCTGGAATGAGTTCCACGTGTCATGAGTGATGAGTGTCATGTGCTTCGGCACTTAAGTCTTTGGTAGTTTTGGATTGTAATGTGTGAAGTTATCCTGAAGTAGTACGGGCCCAAAGTGACGTGGTAGTCTCTCGTTACTTCGGGACTTCAACAGTTCGGCACTTTGGGAGTTTATGAATGTTGTGCTCGGAAATCTTCCAGAGTGGTAAGTCTCTGAAGTGAAGGATCTACCTCCATGTGTCATCACTGATGGATGTTCCATATTCACTTTGGGACTTTGGGACTTCGAGTAATTCTTGATGTTAAACTCCCCACGATTCTGGACCCCCAATTGGATGAGATTCATTGATCTGATTGGCCTAATGGATTTCCTCCGTCAAAAGTTAGCATGTTTGTTCCCACACTCTGAGCCCAAAATTGACATCTCTAGATTGTTGTGTTGTGTCCACGGGCATTTCCTACGCATACAAAAGGCTTGTTCAACCTGTTGTGAGCTCAATCAATGGAAAACATGATGACAAGCATTCTGAACCAAATACGACATGTAATTATATTTCAAGAAACAATAGAAACAGAAATGTGCAAAGACTCAATCAAGAAAGAAATGAATAAGAACCAAGTCACTCAGTAATGGGAAACTGACTTAACCAACCAGAAGAGGAAAAAATTGATGAAGGCATAGGGAAAAAGAGAGGAGAGGTAGGGGTGCAGACCTAGGTTACAACATTGGCTCCAACTGGGGATAGCTCATCCCTATGAGGTGATAAGAACTGTAGATCGATGCCTTGAGATTAAATAACTGCTCTTACCTTCCATTTCTTACCTTTGTTTGTATGCCAGCCCTGTGTTATCTGCTATTGTGTCTCAACCATGCATTTTATTGAATTAAAAACTGAGACTACACCCCAGTTCCTTGTTGGGCTATGGATTCTTTACTGAAACATGAAACTACATCTAAACCCTAATGCCTTTGTTGGGCTATGGAGTCTCTTATTCAAACAAGCTATTGAAAACCAACACACTAAAAAATAATCTATGAACTAAAAATTTAAAAAAAAATCTCTAACTATGAGCTAATTCTCCTACTACCTACTCTATTTAGCTGAAAAACCAAATCAATCATGTGTAATTCCACTTCCAATGAAACCAAGAAAACATTTGACTGAGAACCGTAAATCTGTACAGGTCACTGTTTAGAATAATCCAAAGAGGATATATCAAATGCGACAAAAAGTTGGTAGGCATCTGGTACTTACAGTTGTGAATGATGATCATGCTAAAACTTCCAACCTTTGGGATTTTGGAAAAATAAGAATCCATCCATCTTGCTATTGGATATTGAAACTCATGAAAAGCCTCCAACTAGTTGAGAGGACAAAAATTTTGTTGTGTAAGATATGTATTATAGACAAGACTGAGTTGCTATTGTCCTCGTTGAAAAGGCTCATGAAAGTTGTGTGATTCACAACCATAAAGGGAAACAAAATACTCTTGATATTGCCCATATTATTGTTTGAAATGAACAAGTATGTCTTCTGCATTGCTAGTTTTTCCTCGTTCTAGCTCCATAATGTCATCTTCGGAATTATAAATTTCTTGTTGTTCAACAAATTTCAGAAGGAAGGGGAAAAACATGCCCGTGACCTTCAACATCACTTTCCTCATAGTTAATAAAATCTTTATGAGAACATAGAACAATAGATGTATCATAACAACAACTATTTGAGTCACCTAAAATAATACAAGATGTATCCAAAGCCTTGTTATCATCAATTTCATCATTAATGTAATTCCCAACATCATATTTTTAAATAAAAGGATCAGAAGGAGACTCATATGTAACCAAATCTTCCTCCACTTCTTCAACAGAAAAATCCCATTTATTTTCACTACCAGAAGAACTAATAAGTGATTGTCGAATATGAGATGCAAATTCTTCACAACAGTTTTCAAAAAGTGAATCAGCTGGAAAAAAAAACTTTTATAATTATTATTGAATGTAGCATGGAACTGTTCCAGGGAGGAGATGCTAGCAGGGGGCAAGGATCGATACCCCTCATGAGCATCTCCATCTAATGAGTACATGAACATCTTCATTAATACATACTCATGATGTATTCTCCACTGATGCATGAGTTCATGAAACTCAAGCAAATGCTCAGCAGGGTTGTCATCTCTATGTTCTCTAAATATTGGAAAAAAATCACCCCACTCATCTATAGTAGGAACAACATTTGGAAAACCAGGAACAACCGAGAAATTTAATGGAGAAAACCTCCGAGCCAATATGGCTTCCATATGAAAATATGACTTCTTAAAACTATAGAGTCACCACTGGATTCTTTAACCATGGAGTCGTCAGGTGAATGATATACAGTTTGAATGTGTCTAGTCTTTGCTCACCATCAAAGATCAGATCTGATCATTGTCGTTCTCCCAGGGAAAGATATTTTGTTACTCTGTTCCCTGGCAATGGTGCCAGAAGATGTTGGTCCTAAATTATGCACCTGACTAATAAAGGGAAAAGCTAGGCCACCTATCAATTTAGAATGATTGTTTCTTTTAATTTTTTGTTGGTTGGTCAAAGGGTTATTCTATCAATACAAAAGCAAGGTTGGGTTGGAAGAATGATATGGATGAGGGTCCTCCTTGGCTAGTGGCACACTAATGAAAGACCAGTGAAATAATAGAAAACAAAGGGAAACAACAAACTACTCAATGAATAATCGGTTGCAAAAAGTTCAATACTTAAAATATCATTTCAAGACATTAAACATGTATCAAAAACACAATTACTCCCACGGGTTGCAATAAAAACAAATCTTCACCAAAGCATTAGTTGTTTGACAGGTTACATATCAGTAAAAATAAGTTGTACAATAGCTGAAAGGAAATGAAATGTACATTGCACAAATCAAAAACTATATTCAAGATAAGAATAAAAACACATGAAGATTTGAACGAAACACTGTCATCAAGATTATGTTCACGAGGTAAGGAGCTTTAATCCATGCATAGAACGGTTCCAACCAATCTGATGTAGTGCTATCCTTTCCCAAAAAACCGGACCCTCAAACCATTCAAAGACCCCCTATTTAACAGATTTTCAGAGGTTCTCGTCCTTAAGGGACTAAGACCTAATTTTAGGTGACTAGTTGTGGAAAAAATTATTAACTTCACTAAGACACTAGACTTAATCAGCAAGAGTGGTTCTTATCACACACAGAACACCACTCTTGTATCTAATCTAAGAAAATGTTGGAATTAATCAATTAAAAACTACTATTATCTCTGAGACAGAATCGATGCATGCGTTGGAGGAACTGAATTGGCAGAAAATAGGCCTCGGAGTGACAGAACAAAACTCTATGTTAAGTAATGGCATGTCTGCACGTTGTTGGAGTCCACTGGAGACAACTGGCTGCATGAGCAGATCTCTGCTTGAGGAAAAGGTAGTTTATTGAAGTGTTTTGGAACCAATCTGTGTTGACCTATGACTCAGACTTAACTCTTTGTCTGTGTCTGAGATTTCGAAAGCTAAGCGCACTTTTTCTTGACTGTAATTGACCCTTCTCCCCGCTTTCACTGTGATGACCCAGTCGTGAGCAGGAAGACGTGGACACAAGTGTCTAATAGAGAAATAGGATGTGTGGATGTGATAGGTGATATGAGCGGATTTGTATTACATGGAAGTGAGTGGAAGACAAGTGTTGGGTGGTGAGAGAAGCGATATTCGTGAGTGGAATGAGTGGAGGTGATGTGGTGCCATATAAGAACATTATTATGAAAGTTGTCGAGGGTGGTTTGCATATATACCTCTTTTGGGCCCTCAATTCCCCACAATCTGCCACGTACCCTTCCAACAATACCATGGTTCCAATTGCAAGACCGCTCTAGAAAATTAACTTCCAAGCAGTTTACGTCCCCGCAATGAATTGTGGCCATCAATTCTATCACAATCCATGATCTGGGTGATATTCATTTCTTACCTACTACAAGGATCAACGGTGTTGGTTGATTTGAGATCAATGGTCTGCAATTACTTCGGGAGTTTAGGCTTTGGGCCTTTTCAATGCATAGTTATTACTGTTGTGCCTCTTTTGTCACCTTAGTGATCAAAATAGAGGTGCTTGCAAGCTTATTTGGGTTTGCTAAGCAGGACAGCTTCAAGGAAAAGGGTTAGAGAAAGAAATATAAAACAATAACTAAGAAATAAAACAACAACTAAATTGATAAACATAGGGACATAAGGACAAAAGAAACAATGAGACCCATGTCACCAATGATAAGGCTGATATTAGTGAAAGAAAACATTGAGAAGCAAGAGGACTATGAGTCCCTTCTTTCTCCAAGGGAGGGATCTTGGACCCCCACAAATAATCTCTTCTTACAACTTTGAAAATGAAAATGAAAATGGTGAAAGAATTCTTTGCTAATCCACTCAAGGGGTGAGATGGATTGCCCAATGCAATGATGCAAGTATACTCTTGGCAAGGATAGAATATTCCTCAAGAGAATAATGGCAGCATAACTTTGCTATGAATTCCTTGAAAATGAGGTGTATCCATGGCCTTTTTATAGCATTCCTTTGAGGTATTGTCCAACTAGTTTGTAGTGTGTAAAGAGGCTAATTAGGGCATTTCTAGGTCTTTGACCAGCCACCCA
>JZKD02S1612935.1:610084-624602 GCA_000966675.3 Picea glauca | reverse complement strand
ATTTCTAGGTCTTTGACCAGCCACCCAGTCGAATCCAGTCCAGATTTGAGTGTCAAATCAACTTGGAAGCTGAACCAGAAGTGGGTGGGAGGCCGACCACTCTCATAAATGTGTCATTTCTCAGGTGCATGGATTTTTGCAACAACAGTCGCGCATCGTACGCATGTGCGCGATTTCTGCGTTCATTTTTTGCGCATGTGCGTGCGCGCCCTGTGTCTTCATAGCGCCCTGTAATTTTTTCACTAGTTGTATAGTTTTGACCCTTTGGGAATTCTTTTGTGTTAATTTGGGTCCATAGGTGACCTCATAACTGTTTGACGATGCTGAATTATTGTAACCATTTGCGGACTAAATTTCAGTGATAACATATGCCCCCTGATGGATGAGGTTAGGAGCATACGTATAGCCAAAATCCATCAATGTTTCTTCTACTGAGAGTGTTGTTGTAAGAGAGAGCGATAGTGGGGTTGTCAAGAGTTCCCCATTGGAGGGAGAAGGGAACCTATAGAACCCGACCTTCCATAAGGTGTGTAAAAATAAACTGTGTACAAACGAGGTGGGCATGCCTCATGCTCGTGTCATGTAACTCAAAAGAGGAATGAAGTGTTGATGTAGACAACTGAAGCGCTCTCGAGGGCAGTCATGATAAAGGCAGAAGAAAATTCTGCGGAGGAACATACTCTAAATAGTAGGCAGTGACATCTGTAAAAAGTATCACGGATTCTGTAGGCATTGATAGCCCAGCCAAGTTCATAGGTCTTTGGCAAGTATAAGAACTAACTGCAATAGTCGCAAAGTAAGACCCACCGTAACATGAGAAAGTGTTGACGTCGAATGTTATGGGGGTCAATGACAGTAGGGAGAAATTATGGTTCTCCATGTGTTGTCTGAGAGATCTCATTGGTAAGGTAATGAGAGTCAAGATATTGTCGCCCTTCTGAAAAACTGTGTTGATGTTGACAAAAGGGGACGCGGCTCCCAGAAGCAAAGGGCTTCGTGAAATCTACTAGGTGAGGTTAGGAAGTGGAGTAGGTACATAGACGAAGTCAAGATGTAGGAAGACTCAAGACTTCCCTTGGTTGGGGTATATGTGAGATAAAAGTGGTTGCAACCGTTCAACGAGGTCGAGTGTCAGGGGGACAACAAGACAGGGGATAAGTTGTGCCATAGGCGGGACAAAGTGAACAAACTCAGAGAGCAGAGGTAAGTGGCCTGTGGGATACTCTGAATATATGGATGAGGCCGTCAAGGGAAGATGATAAGTAGTGCCCCAACCAAGGGTGACATGGGTTGCTTTGGCCCAAAAGGGAAGAAGGCCGCCAAAGGTGACGACAAAAAGGGTAATGTAAATGATGGAAATAAAGGTGTTTGTACAATAAATAAAGAATACTTTGGGATAAGTGTACAAATATAGAAATAGGTGCCCCAATGTAACATGGTTGGCCCGAGTAGGGCACAATTTTCTTGGATAACTAGTGGAGGGTGTGGGCCCCATGGGTGGGTTTCTGTATGAGGTAGGTGAAATGAAGGGAAATTTGCAGAGGAGTAAACTGATTGTGGATGAAATGGAGGGTTCATGATACTACAGAGGTGCATTCAAAAATAGAACCTTGAAGAGGTAATCTAGGAGTCTGGGGGAAAAGGTAGAAAAATGAGGAGAAGGAGTATGTGGATGATTCACGACATGATGTAAGACTATTGGGACTCCCATCCCTAAATGGTTGTGAAAAATAGCATGAGTGTCAAAGGCGCAAAAAGGGTGCTATGAATGGGAAAACTCATGTGGGTAAGAGTGCTACCGGGTGACAGTACTGAAGATGTAAATGGAGGTGTTGGTACTGCAGAGCCAGAGATGGGGATCCTAGAGGCAAATATCAGAGGGTGTGACTGGAGATGCAAGTGAAATTTAGAGGGAATGTCTACATGCCAGTGCTGAGTATATACCTGAAGGGGTTGCGTTGATGTATGATGACCAAGTACCTACACACATGACAACCAAATACCCGATGTGAACAATATCTGAAGATAATTGAACATACAAGCATTTATTTGATAATTTTGAATATACACATGTGTACCTGGTTGAGGTATGAAAAAATGGTGTCCCAGGGGCTCAGGATGAAAAGAGGCCCGGGATTATCGTGATGTAGATGCTGGGATGTTGATCCTGTGGCTGAAGATGGATCGAGGAATGGACACCCGGAGCTCCCATAATGGTGAGTGGAAGTTTGGCGAAAAGGCCTATATATAGCTGTAGGGCCCACATTGCCACCTCATTTGTACTTACTGCTATAGTGATTGGACGAGAAGTATCAGAGGAGATTTGGAGATTTCGGGAGAATGAGGCAGCTGATCGAGGACCAAAGAGCTTCAAGTTAGTAGTCTGATCATCCTACATAGAATTAGGGTTTCCATTTTTGGGCAGGTCCTATACGGAGGGTCGTACAGGGGGTTTTATGTGTGTGGGCCCCAACGTGCGCGGGAGATCCAGAAGTATGCGCGCACAAGTGCACGCCTACCCACCAGATACGCGTGCATGGGGGCACCTGTAAGGGGGACAAAGGTGTGCATTATGTGAACGCCTGTTGGCTACACAACTACGCGTGTGTGTGTGGTTGTGTATTGGACAAGTGTGCTTTAATGTGCGCCTGTGTTCATGACAGGGGCGCATGAAGGCGCCCCTGTATGTTGAGCATGTGCACACTCGTGCGCACCTGAAGGATGGACAGGCGCGCTTGAGTGCGCGCCTGTGGAGTGGACAGGCGCGCATACGTGCGTGCCTGTGGAGTGAACAAGTGCGCATGTGTGCATGCCTATGGGTTAAATAGCCGCGCCTTGGAGGCAAGGTTGACAGGTGTAAAACTTATCTTTTTAATGTTGTTTATGGTCCATTTGGATGACTTAGGACTATTTTATGTGGCTGCAGGCGATCATTTTGCATGATGCCTGTTGGTTGGTGAGAGCGGGATGGTCCTAGCTGAGAGATGCTGTGGCAATTGAGGATCCGGGGGTACGTGCTACTTTGGCAACCTATGGGCTGCTGAAGTTCTTTGAGTGCCCAATGATATGGGTGCAGGAGTATCTCTTGCAGTTCCTTATCCAGATGTGGAGTCTGGACCTACATTGTTTCATAGTGCGAGGAGAGTATATTGCCTTCGCTGTGGTGGAGGACATATATTTTTTTACTGGGCTCCTGTTTCAGGGAACGCCCCTACCGGTGGAGCCGGTGCTACCTAGGGATGTGGCACTAGTGACAGTGGGTCATAGGTTCTTTTCGGGGGTGAACTTTATGTCAGGAACTATTGTGAGCATTGGGGTGATGGATGCTCTAGTGCATCGTTGTATAGGAGCGATGATTGTGAGAGTGTATGGGTCCCTTGTGACGCAGCGGATCAGTGGTGGTCAGTTGTGTGTGATGGAGAGGGTATTGACTGGTGAGCACTTTTCTTGGGGTCTTACGCTACATGTCAGGATGGTAGGGCAGCTGGACCATTGTCAGTCCAATGATACATGAGAATTTGTCTTTGGGTCCATCCTAGTGGCCTAGTTTTTGGAGAGGGTGCCTATGTTGCGCCCTACGATTTTATTGGGTGTGCCTGGGACGCGAGAGACACAACTAAAGAAGTGGTCAATTGTTTTTCTTCACCATGGTGGTGGCGAGGGCGGCCACTTCTTTACTGTTGAGGTGGCACAGGTGTGGTGGCAAATGCCGCAGGTGATTTTGCAGTTCCCATATGCTGGTGTTGACTTCCGGGAGGATCCAGACATGGTGTTACCTCCATGGGGGGTTTTTGATCACCGAGGTATGTTTGTGAGTTTTTTATATATGTTTTTTGAGATAGCATGACATATTTATATGATATAGATGTTGATACTATGTGTTTCTTGTTTGTATGTGCAAATGTGGCACCTCATAGTTGCGAGGTGGAGTTGTGGAGGGTGTCAGCTCACCAGGAGCTGGAGAGACCACCGTGGGTAGGAGAGAGACATCGGCATGAGGACGTTGGGGAGAGACCATCTGATCCTGAGAGACCAGTGAGGAGACATTGGTTTGATGACCTAGGTGCCAGGCCATCACATGCTCCTCCAGCGAATGCTGGAGCAGATTTTGAGGACATTCGCCGCCACCTGGAGACGGTGTTACAGGGCGTTCCTGATGGCATGTGGTCATGTATCCAGGATGAGGGCATCCTAGAGTAGTGTGTAGGGATTCCTCCACCATGGCGAGCCATGGTACGACAAGTAGTAGTAGCAGGTGCTACTATGACCGGACGGTTACCTCCTAGTAAGGAGGGACCAGTAGTGGGTGGGGGACCACCGCCTGAGGGAGGGGCAGAAGGTGGTGCTCTAGAGGCACCTTGAGTGGTGCGCTATGTATTTTTGTATATAGTCTGGTGAGCCCATTTTGTACCGAGGTGCTTCACTGGCCTGCAAATACTTGTATTTTTATATGTAAACATTTGGATGCCACTGTGGACCGTCGTATATATACATGAGTATACATTTTGAGATCTATGTGGTGTTTACATGTGTTTTGTTAATGTGTTTATGATGTATAATCTATAAATGCTATGACAGGTTGTTGATATGTTTATGTATGTGTAGAGGTATCTTGATGTGATATATGCCAGTCTAACACAATATTAGCTAAGTTATCTATAATTTGATTCAATTGTCTTGGAATATGTGTAAATGTAATGGAATCAAAATGTCGAGATAAAAGTCTAACATGCAGGTATTTGCGAAAGAGGAAAGGATCGCGTACGCGGTACACATTGTTGAGTTGGAGAATGACTAGTTGAGAGTCAAGAAAGACGCTAAGGTGACGAATATGATGATGTTAGGCATCGGCCAGGAGGCCAATGACGGCAGTGTATTTGGCTTGGTTGTTGGTCACTGAACCTAAACATATGCCGCTCGAATGGAGAATTTCATGTGAGGGGGTGTAGAGATCCCAAGCGGATGAAGTAAGATTTTGTGTCCAACGGCTGGTGTCGTCAGTGTAACTGATGTGGTAGGTTGGTGGAGGAAGCATTTGTCAATAGCACAAATGATAGTTTAGATGTGAGGGATGGAAAAAAGATTAAAATCACTATAAAAGAAATAACCTAAAGTAGAATGACTACGTTTAAGCATAAAATTTCTTTTAAGTATAACCCATTGACGGGTTCTTTGAGAGAGAGGCCTTCAAGAGAGGCCAGGATGTATGCGAATTTGGTGAGGCAATGTTGGATGATGTAGGGGCCATGCCATAGTGACTTGAATTTTCCATGACCAAAGGTATCGTGAGCGATATCATAAGCAAGGATGAGGTCACCTTCGTGAAATGAGCGAAGGTTGACATGTCAATCAAAGGTGGCCTTTGATCATTTTTTAGCTGCCTCATTGTTCTGTAATGAGGATCGACGATCTTCATCCAGGGACTCTAAGTTCAGCAAGGGCTGCTCCATTGGAGCAGTGTCGGGTAATAGCTCAATTGTGGTGCGTAAGGTGGGAATTTCACACTCGATGGGAAGAGTGGCCTCCACCCCGTGGACTAGATGAAATGGTGTGAAACCAGTAGTTGTTTTAACAGCCGTACGGTAAGCCCATAGCGCAAAAAATAACATATGATGCCAATTGGTCTTATGTTTATTAATCGTTCACTGTAACATGGTCTTAAGGACCTTGTTAACTGCTTCGACCTATCCTTTAGACTGAAGGTAATATGGTGAGGCAAACTCGTGAGAGAATCCTAACCGAGATGAGAGTTTGACAAAAATATCATTCTCGAAGTGTTTCTCGTGATCGGAAACTAGTTGGAGTGGTACTCCAAAGAGGGATATGACGTGGTTAAAGAAAAAACGCGTTGCAGTGTCAGCGGTATTGTTGAAGGTGGGCATAGCTTCCACCCATTTGGTGAAGTAATCGACTGCGACAACAATGTATTTGTGTCCATTCCTGGAGGGAGGATTGCAAGTCATGAATTCGATGCCCCATTTACAAAAAGGGCTGGCAGTGGTGACTGGATGAAGAAGAGCAGGTGGTGCTCGGGCTTTGTTGATGTAAAGCTGACACTTCTCGCATCGTTTCACGGCGTGAATGCAATCGTGAAACAAGGTAGGCCAAAAGTAACCTACTCGGATAATCTTTTGAGCAGTGGATATTCCTGAAAGATGGCCCCCACATGCACCGCTATGGCAGTCGTTCAAGACTCTATCAGCCTTGTCAATGGTCAGGCATCGACGAAGAATGGTGTCGACCCCTTGCCGGTATAAGATGTCTTCAATGAGGAGGTAGCGGGGGGCCTGGTGGTGAATACGATGACAATCATCGTCTGAAAGCTGGTTACCAAACTTTTTATTTTAGAGGTAGACGAGGAGGTCGCCATACCAAGGATCATCCGAAGTGATGTAAAAGAGGTGTTTGTCGGGAAAGTCGGTATTGACGGGGGCACTGGTTGTGTCAAAGGGGAGGGTTGTGACAAGTTCAGTGAGAACGAGGGCTTTCTTGCTCTTGGGTGTTGAGAATTCAAGATCCTACTTTTGAAGGATAACGATCCATTGGGAAAATTTTTCGTTAATTTGCTTACGACTGAGAAACTATTGCATAGGGTTGGAATCTGCTACAACCTTAGTTGTGCGAAGCAGAATGTAGTGACGCAGTTTCTGGACTGCGAGGACGAATGCAAGAGCTAGTTTTCTTTGTTTTTATACTTCAAGGGTGGCCCTGAGAGGTTTTTACTAATGTAATAAATGACATGCTTATGATTGTCATCACCTAGATGAACGAGAACTCCTGCTACTGAAACAGCTGATGTTGATGTGTAGAGGATATAGTCGCGATTGTAGTCAAGTGCACTAATTAAAGGGGCGTTGGAGAGTGCCATTTTAAGATCATCAAATGACTGTTGGGCATGTTCATCCCAGTAAAATGGGATGCCATGACATAGTAAGCAAAGGAAACCATGTGCGCGAGTGGCGTAGTCTGGGACAAATCGTCGTAAAAAGTTATTCTTGCCTTGTAGGCTCTAGAGTTGACGTAAATTTCGGGGAGGTGGAATTTTGGTGATAGCTTGGACTTTGAGGAGGTCCACGGTAATACCTCTTTGGGAAACAATGAATCCGAGGAGGCACCCCTCGGTGACGTAGAATACACACTTGAGGAGATTCAAGCGGATGTTGTACTGACAGCACCATTGGAAGATGATCCGTAAATCATCAAGATGTTGGGTGCATTTATTGGATCGAGTTGTGAGGTCGTCCAAGTATGTGAGGATGATATGAGCCAAATCATGAAAAATGTATGTCATAGTCTATTGGAAAGTTGCGCTAGCATTCTTTAGGACAAACGACATGACATGATATGCAAAAGTACCCCAAGGGGTAGTGAATGTGGTTTTGTATTGATCGGCGAGGTGGATTTGGATTTGATTATAACCAGAGAAACTGTCCATGAAGGATAGGGCCTCGTGGCCTACGCAGTCGTCGATAATTTGATTGATGAAAGGCATTGGAAAGTTCTCTTAATTCTATGCAAACGCAGATAGTGCCCTATTTTTTATTAACGGGTACGGGGTTGGAAACCCATGAGGTATAGGCGATGGGGTAGATGAACCCAGCTGCGCATAATTTGTCAATTTCGGCTTTGATGGCTTCTACTTTGGATGGGTGTAGTGGTCATTGTTTTTGACGAACTGGTGTAATGTTGGGCCAGGTGTCGATACGATGTTCGATGATAGAGGGATCGAGGCCAGTCATTTTCGTGTATGACTAGACAAAAATATCTCGGTATTTCTGGAAGAGGGCTTTATAGGCGGTGATTTCTTGAGGAGTGCAAGCGGCTCCAATGGTGATTTCCTCGACAATTTTTTATGGAAATGTTGATTTTAATGGTTGGGGAAATGTTGGCCATGTTGCCTTCTTCAAAAGCATCAGGGGAAGGAATGGGGTTGTTGAACCAGTCGATATGCCCTGATGGGATAAAATTCTTGGTTTCGACCGCATATATGGGGTGTTGGTTAGGAGGCGTGGAGGCTTCCTATGGAAAGAAGAGTGCACGGTGGTGTAGCGCATCCCATGGGTAGTTAGGGTTGCTTAACTCTTCCAATATTTCCTCATCACAGTGGAATTGGCGGGAATACAAAGGGTCGTGAGGAGTGATATCGGTGACTGTTGCCGTGTGGCTACCCCCTGGTGATGAAGAAGCAGGGGGAACGATGCAAGGAAATTGCGATGGTTCACTCAACATAAACCAAATATTGAAGTACTAAGGAGTACCCATTGTAGTTGGATGTAAGCTTTTCGTAGGGAAATCAGCGGGAGAGTTGGGGGGATTTGGGGGTGAATCCTCAGATAAGTCATCCAAGAACCATGGAGGCGTTGGAAGGGCCTCGGGTTTGGGAGAAATGACATGAAGAATCTCTAGTGACGAGGTAAGGTCAACCATCGATTCTGTGGGTCTTTGAAGCAGGGTCAATTGGCGTTGTCTGTATTCAATGATCATAGGACACTGGTATGTAAAATGATCTAAGGATTCACATAGAGAGCAAGGGCATCTCATACGTTCATTAACGGAAGTTGTGACATAATGGATGTCAGTGATTTTTGGTAGGGATGACGTAGCTGGACTGGGTTCACTCTGGAAGCTTTGGCGTACTGCGGTTAATGTCTACTGAAAGCATGGCAATGTTGGGCAATGGTGGGTATAATGGCCATATTCTGAACATATAGCACAAGCGAATTTGGTTCGCAACTCTTTACTATTTGAATGAGGGGTAGTAGTACTGGCTATAGTGGCGAGTGTTGAGGGAGTTTGATTGAGTGGAATCAAACTCCGTAACTCTGGTAGAGATGGGCAGTTGTTGGTTTGGTGTCCATCTTTCTTACATAGCACACAAGGAGGTTGGATGCATGGGGGAAGTGGAGTTGTGGGCTCCTTATTCTTTCTCCTACCCCCAGCTATGGTAGGGGGGGTAGTGAGTGGGGGAGTAGATGGGATGGTGGGAGTGAGTATGGGAATCGTCATTGGGATTCCTTCCGTTTGGGGGGGAAGGGATGATCGAGGGACCATCTCGGGTGGATGTAAATACCAAACTAGAATTTCTAACACCATATTAGGGAGGGTAAGCGTTGCGGCTACCTGGAAAGCTTGTACACAGGGAGGAGAGTAAAAGAAGGGGATTTGAGTAATGGCTTGGGGAACTGTCTCCCAAACTGGGATATGGCCTTGGGGAGAGGTGAAATCGTGGAATGGTGGGGTCAACGAGTTTGCAGGAGGCTCATGAGGGGGAAGCTCTATGACTAGTGGGACGTCAGATATGATAGACGCCTCCCTAGGAGGAAGGGTATCCTCTATGTCAGTTCCATTAGATGATACAATGCATACTTGATTGGAAGAATGAAGGAGCAGTGGTGCTCCATGGTAAGTTCCTAACAATGATGGATCTTTGAAAATTCCAGGACCCATTTCGATGAGTGGGCATGCGTCATGACTCCTGTGGATGAGAGGAAGAATGTTATCGATGTTGATAGATGAGTTAGGTTTGTAATGTGAGACCTGGACAATGGTAATGATCTTCTCGTTATGGGGGAACATCATTGTTCAAAAGATGGACGAGGAAACTACCTTCATAGTGTACATGTAGCTATGACCGAACAGGATATTATAATCAAGTGGGGCATCGATAACTTCAATGTCATTGAGAATAGTCTTGCCCCCGAGTTCTATGGGGACATTTTGGAAGAGCCCTTCAGGAGATGATGGCCATCTGTCATAAGCTCATAAGGTAATGGTAGAGGGTATGAGTTTGTAGGAACCAAGTTTCTGCCATACATATTTGGACATAATGCATGTAGATGCACTTTCATCGATGATACACCGATGAACTGTAATGTTCTGTATTTTCACTAGGATTTGAAAAGCGATCAAAGCGGGAAGGAGAGGTTCTCCGCTATCGAGATCAAATGTAATGAGTCGAGTATCTGTGGGGTCGACTACCCCCAAGGTGGAAAGTAATGATTTCCGCTGAGTGGGACAAGTCTGAAAGACTTCTAAGACTGACATGGTAGCCGGGGATTGTGCTAAGTCATCAACCAAACTGTAATGATGAGCTGTCCTAGTTTGTGGATTGTGGGCATTCCTGTGCAATGGGATGTGATGGATGCGAAGAGAGGGTTCTGTGTTAGGGTGAGGGATCACCAATGGGGGTCCCGTTGGTGTGGGGATTGTTTCTGGAGGAATGGGAGGGGACTCAGCGAGTGCATGATACTGACGATTGCATGTTTGCAGAAGGATTTCTTCCTCACTAGTGAGGAGGATCGTGCGATCTGCTAGATTGTTTGGATTGAGGTATTGTCCTACCTGAGGTGGGGGAGGTTGTGTGTCCTATTGGGTGTTTATCACACCCTAGTGTGGAATAGGATTCTACAGCATGGCAGGGGGGGTTGTTGCACATATTGTTGTGGGGCCTATTGAGGGGTAGGCGGTGTTGGAGGATGGGGTAGACTGGCTCAGTCTTTCAGCCATTTGAAATCAGTGATTTGGGGGAAATGATAAGTATAATGACCAAACTCACCGCAAAGGGCACAAGGGAAGTTGGTTTTAACATTATTGTTATTTCTCCCTTGACGCATATTGTTATTACCCCCCTGGGGGTTCTGATTCCCTTGGTTCTGGTTGCCCCCAGTAGGTTGGTTCTACTAGGGTTGATTCCTGCCTTAACTTGGGTTGTTGTTGTTCCTATTTCTTCCTTTTTTTTTGGCATTGTTTGACGGGTGGGTCAAATTTGTCGTATTTAGCTGTTCAAAATTTTGATATTGTTGAACGGGAGAGGTTTGAACAAAATTCAACCCAGCATGAGGATGTGGGGGAGCCATGGGTTATGGGGGACTAGGAAATGGAAAGTACGGATTCTGTGGGGGTAACGATCCATAAGGTACATAGGAAGGCGTGGCACTTTTGCTAGTACTATAAGCTGAGGTAGAGGGGGTACCAGAACTTGGTTGAATAGGTGGTTGTATGGGGGGCGTCAGCGGTGGCCCACTGATGGGTAGAGGCATAACAACAGGGTATGGTTGTTGATAAGGGGGTGGGGGGTAATAAGAGGTGCCTCCATATGCCGATGGGTATTGAGGTGTTCCATATATTGGTGGTTGTTGGGGTTGTCAAATGTGGTGAGTGGTATTACCAATCAGTTTGTCTGCTAAGTGAGATATCCCAGGTTTGTCTTGGCCAAACGGCACATGTTTTGGGAGATCAAGGAGTACAGTGTATAAGTACCCTGATTGTGAATAGATGAGGTCGTATTGTTTAGCCTTACTGATGACTTCTTCTTCTGATTGAGGGAAGGTGGAAGCTACATCCTTACTGAGGAGAGAGACAAGTGATCTAAGAAACTAGTCAAGACATTGTTGTTTGGTGGTTTCTGTTTTGCACAAACTACATCGCCTACGCCACTCGTGAATGTGATCAACGATATGTGTGGTTGAGGTTTGTTTGAAATTAGAGATTAGTTCCATACCATTGTCATGGAAGATTGGTAATTGGAAGAAGGTCAAAAATGCTTTGGCCAAGGACTCAAAAGTTGCATGGGACCCTAATTTTTCATCTACATGCCATTTGGTTGATGGGCCAGTGATTGTGCATTGAAATAATCGTAGTTTGATGGAATCATCCATGATGTTGTTGGAAGAGCACCATAGGTGGAAATTCATGACATGGTTGGCAGGGTCATCTCCTGCCTTTCCTTCAAACTTGGGTATGTCTGAAGGTAGTTTGGTGGGCATTGCAGGCCATGTGGGGTCATGCAATATGGGATCATTGGTGAGTTTGCTTAGATCTGGTATGTTAAGAGAGGCCAAATATGGCATCAGGAGTGTTGGTTGAGGATTAGCTCCCGCCATGGTAGGAGTGTGTTGTGAACCTGACCCTGGAGGGGGGCTAGGTGGGTTGGTACTTCCCCCTTGAGAGGAAGTTGGCCCTCCTCTTCCGTGTAAAGGAGAGCGAGTGGACGAAGGACCTTGGGAAGTGGACCCAAGTAATGTGGAACCAAGCAAGGATGATCCTAAGACAGTGGTACTCACTGGAGTGTGAGACGGTGGTGTCGATGAGTGGAAAAGGCCAGACACTCCCCCTAAGATAGGAGGGAGGTTTAGCAAGCGTCGAGAATGAAGGGGATTCTGTGGGTCCCCTATGATGTCCAATTAGCTGAATGAATAAGTGCAAATGGTGATGAGAGTAAGAAACAAGAGCCTTTGTTGCAAATTTTGAGCTTTACACAATATATATATCCAAATCAAAATGTAATCAGAAGTGCATCATACATAAAGAGGTTTGAAAAAGAAGCATATATGTGGATAAGTGAGTTTTGTCCACATGGGGAATCAAAGAAAACAAATGCTCGTGTCCTAAAAGATGTAACATCCTTCCTCTCAAATAGCACTGGACCTTCCAATAGTACTCAACAGTGGGGTCTGAAGTCACTGGAAGAGAAACTAGTGAAGGATGAAATAATCGGTTATATCGAGGGGTAAAGGGGGCATATCCTGAAAGAGCTGGCGATATTTCCCAATAGCCAGACAAAATCCAATCAAAGTGCAATTGTAGCCCACAATTGCCACCTAGGTAGATGTCCTAAAATTTGGTCACTAGGTACCTCGGTCAAAGTGCGGCATTTAGATTTTCAGCCTAAGAAATGGGTCATGGGCTAGATCCCATCTAAGAGGTGAGTGCCTCAAGGGGGGACGCACAGAACAACCGAAGCTCGGTCTTCAACCCTTCACGGGTATCTCCCTGCCTTATGGTGTTAGGAACACTTGACTTGGAGGATTTTCAGTTCCCTATTTGACAACTTCTATGGTTTTGACAATGTGAGAACCAGATAACGGGGAGTTATTTGGATGCCTATCCCCGAAATCCTACCTAGACTAAAAAAATTCTTTTGGCACCTCCTGTGGAGGAAAACTTAGTGAGTTTTTAGAAAAAAAATTAGATGTAGTTGTTTTGAGAGGTTGGGGGTGTGAACCAACCTCGTTGAAATTAAATGGGAGTGGATAGTTTCGTCAAGAAAAGGGTGGGGTGTTTCGGAATCCATTTGGAGGAAACTTACTTTGACCTCCATGTTTCAAGAAGAAGCTATGTGAGTGATAAGTGACTTTTGTGTATGAATGAGTGAAAGTGTGCCAATTTTTAATGAATTAGGTGTCACCTTGATACATGTGGACTTCACTTGGTCCTTACAAGTGGTGATTACCTAATTAACTAAGTGCCTTTGGTACAACCTTGTGTAATTCAAAAGTCCCTAGGAAGCTAGCATGTGGACATGTGGGTCCGTTACTATTCCTTTAACTCCCTATTGTGATGTAATCTAAGAAAATCTTTGAAACTATCCTAGATTGTGATCATGTGGGCATGTATGGGCCCGTTACAAAACCTTTAAACTTCCCTAGTGTTTTAAGCTAAGAAAGTAAATTTCAACACTATCTTATCTTTGTGACATGTGGGCATGTATGGGCTCGTTACAATATTAAGATGTGTTTGAAAAAATAAGCTAAGAGGAGTCCCAAGAAGGGTTTTTGTCCTCTCCTAAAGGTTTTAATCTTCTTAAGGGAGATGAAATTGTTCCACAATCTTTTTATGATTCTCAAGGTCGCTTGGAGGTGCGAAAGAAGAGCATACTAAGAAATTGTTATCCAACTTCTAGTCCCAATGCAAGTTAGATGTGATTACAAATGGTTTCCAACTTATATTTTTAGCCAAAACAAGCCATCCATGTGGAGAAAATGAAAGCAAAAGAGGAAATAATGATTTTAACCCCCTAAGTGCCTATGTGTTTTGACTAACTCCTTTATATGAAGAGGGGATTAAGTGTATTGCAGCTTAAAACATGCATGAAATCACTTTTAAGAAGGCTAATGGCCTTCCCCAAATCTCAAGAACCTTACAATGTGAAATTTTTGCACAGGTGCGCAGGTCTCAATGGAGACAGAGGTGCACAGAGTGCATGTGCGCAGATAGAAATGAGCTAATGGGCGTATGTGCGTAGAACAAAACTGTGACTTGGGAACATGTGCACACGATGCGCGTCTGTGGGCCACAAAACCTGCACACAGGTGACACACTGCCGTGAATGAAAATTCTGGATGGAATTCTCTCAATTCACCTTGGAATTGGATTATTGGCAGGTTGGCTTAGGTCAGTTAAGGCTCCTACAAGTTAAATAAACCAAAAGAAGAGCTAGAAAAACCCAAATGGGGTAGGAAATTGATACCTTTCCCCGATGGATTCGTCAATCTTTTACGCCTCTTTCTTCACCTTAGTGAGCAAAATAGAGGTGCTTGCAAGCTTAGTTGGGTTTTCTAAGCAGGAAAACTGCAAGGAAAAGGGTTAGAGAAAGAAATATAAAACAATAACTAAGAATTCAACTAAGAAATAAAACAACAACTAAATTGATAAACATAGGGACATAAGGACAAAAGAAACAATGAGACCCATGTCACCAATGATAAGGCTGATATTAGTGAAAGAAAACACCAAGAAG
>JZKD02S1612935.1:585869-599164 GCA_000966675.3 Picea glauca | reverse complement strand
ACATAATAATCAAAACATTAACCATCTCCTAATAACAATGCCATTATATTCTAGCTCACAATAGCTCTACCATTCAATTAACATTAGAATTTCATTTCCTACTAGCTAAGCATTAACAATACAGGTGCTAATAATAAAAATTAAACAAACGAAAAAAAAACCCACTTAAGCTAAGGTGAGTCTTCATAAAGTGTGTAGGGTAAAATAAAGAGATTAAGAAATTAATTCAAATAGGTGGTTGTAAATTTGAAAAGAAGAAATTAATTAGTTAACTAATGGTAGTTTAAAAGAAAAAAGAAAAAAAAATATATATATATATATATGTATATGAATTTAAAAAATATATAATGAAAAGATGCTTAGCGCATTTACCTTATTGAGTTTTCAAAAAATAAAATAAAAGGGGGGAAAACTTAAAAGAAATATGATTTAGGGTTTTTGATGGAAAAAACCTAAAGGGGATTAGGTGTAAAAGAGGATAAAAGAAAGGGGATGGGGGAAAAGAAGGGGATCTGCTATGAGGTATTGTTATGCTGCCAAAATGGCAAACTGGACTGATTGCTTGTGAGGAGTTGGGGATTTTCTCAGCTGATTGAGTGGTAGCTCAGCCTTGGAGGCGAGCTGAGAAGCTAGGTTACTGTCTGGATTGTGTGTGGCTCCTTTGCGGCTCGGGGGGTTGAGGGGGAAGAAGAGTACCCCTAGTGTTTGGCTGGGAGGTACCGGTGCAGTCTCTACAGTCGGAAAGAAACAAGGCAACGGAGCAGCGAGGAGCACAGGAGTTCATTACGGCAAGCAACAAGGCAACGGAGCAGCGAGGAGCACAGGAGTTCATTGCGGCAAGCAACAAGGCAACGGTATGCTCATGTACTTGGTAGAGTAGAGTGCTTAGTTATTCACTGATTGAGAATATGATTGTATAGATGTAAAATGTCATTTCCTCATCCTCTAAACTCTGCAAGAAAAAGGGGGGTATTTTCTGAAGATTCTCGTTTTTATAATTAGTTCAGTTTTAGGGTTTGGTAAATGGTTGGGGTTTATGGCTATTCGTTTTCGTTTGTATATGGTCCAGCTATTAGTTTTTGTTTGACTTACATGTGCATTTCTTTTATATATACAGTGGCATGTTCTTTTCAGTGGGTTTTACCCTTTTACCTTGGGCGTTTTATATATATAGTGGCGTGTTCTTTTCAGTGGGTTTTCCCCTTTTTCCCTGGGCGTCTTTATATATACAGTGGGCATTTTATTATTGGTTGGGTGTCCCCATTCGTGGCCTGTGTTTTATCTTATGGTTGGGCGTCTCCTTTGTGACCTGGGCGCTTATAGATAGGGATACTTCTTTATTTTCACAAGCAAGAAGAGATAGAAATCATATCATTGCAGTCTTGTAATGTGAAATAGCAGTCTTAGTAACCCACATTTAGGTCCTTTGTTTTCTCGAGATTTGCAAAGGTTCCATTTCTGTTAGACATCTGTGTTTTCCAGTGCATTCAAATTTACCAGCTAATTCCACTTATGCCCTTTGATTTAATGCATTCACATTTAAGTTCTTTAAGATTTATAATACTTCGTATTCATTTTAATTCGGTGCATTGAGATTTTATAATAGTGAGTCGGTGCATTCTTCATTTAAATTAGTGCATTGACATTTTATAATACTGTGTGCATATTTTAATATAAAACAATGCTCTCGGATTTTATACTTATTCATAATGAAGGGCATTAGATTCTAGAATATGGTCTAGGCATTTTAATTTAATGCATTCAGATTTATAATAAGCGTATTTCTAGTTGGGGTATTGAGATTTATAATACTGGTGTGCTTTTTAATAAATGTTTATTCTTTTAATTCCTTTCCTTAAAAGAAAAATATATTATATATAAGAAAGCTTGTAACCAGTGCATTTAAATGTTAGTGCAGCGAGATTTTATAAAAAGCCTATCCATTTAATTTAGTGCATTGAATTTTATAATACTCACTGAGTACATTTTAATTTAGTTAGCAAAAGGGGGGTCAATATACAACCCCAGTCCATCCAAATCTAGAATATTGACAACTCCCCTCAATTGTTTCAGACCTGACCAAACAATTGTAGTGATCAGCATATTCCCTGTAGGTTGCAAAGAGGTTACCTTACCCAGCAAGTAATCCTACTTAAATGTTTTTTTTATCATAACTTGCTCCCTTTACTCAGACAATGAGAATAACCAACGAACAGTACCATAAGGACAGATCGCTATGCTTGCTTCCTTGGAGGTTTGTTTAAAGACAAAAAAAAAATCATCAGAAAGAATGACTGTACATTAATATGCTCTTTGGATACCACAATATTTATTCCTATATGTTGTTGTCCTACCCAAACGCGTTCATGTTTTCATTAGCTTCTAGTGTTGACAGTTGTAATGAGGATGCTTTTACAATATGAAAAGGGAAAGGATTATGGCTTATTCTTTACAAGGTTATTATTGCTTGACAAAGAAAAATTTAAAATAAAAAATAAAAGAATGGTTAGTTCATTGCAGGGCCCTTTTTCTTTACCTCATGTAAGGGTAAGGTCTTGAAGCTAAGTACATTAAATCATTACGATCTGTTGAGGGGAGGGTGAAATCAATGAGATGTATTTAATTTTAAGGTTAGGGCTGGTAACTCGCCCACTAATGGATGTCCTTTTAATAGATTGTACCTCGAGAATTTAGGCGCTTTAGACTTACCTGGCCAGGCTCACAAAGGAGGTTGGACTAAGTGGTGCTAACCTCCTTACCAGCTTTATTAATGATCACCATCTTGATATGTAAATGTTATTCGTGCAACTTTGTAACGCAACACGAAATTGGCTACCCTTTTAGGCCATTGAGTGTAGTGGGTTGTTGGGAACACATAGAATATGAGGTAATTGTTATTTTTGTGGAGTTAATGGGATATGATTGTAACTTGTTATTATGTCATGGCAGCGTCAATAATATTTTATTGTTAGGTATCATAGGAAAAATAATGAAATGATCACCTTATGATAATGCTATTGAATCTTTAGTTATTGATGATTTATAAATTATGAGGATCCTTGAACCAAGCAGCATAGATTATTATGAATCAGTAGAAGAGGTTTGGTTCATTTATTAATGCTAGTGCTAGGGTGATGTCATTGTAGATATCATGAAGTTAGTTAGTGAATTGTGAAGTCTTTATATTATAATGTAATGATGCTAGTTTTATGAAGATGTCATGACAGTTTATTATTGATACTAACATATGAGATGAGCCGTGGATGATATCCTATCGCAAGGTAAGTGAGGCAAGGGTAATGAAATTATTAATTCATGGTATGTTATTGTAGTAATCATGGTTAGTGATAAACATATATCATGACTGTCCTTGAAATTAAGTACGAGGAGTCACCATGGCTTAGTAGATGGGGATGGAATTCAATTGATTTTACATATTTAAGAATGGGTTGGAAATTCGTCGTCTAATAGAAGTCAACTGGGGTAAGGGTTGTAATTTAAGTCAATGAGTCCTTCTAGTGGTTGGTCATTGTCGGTGTCCTTCTAACTTGCATCTTCCGTCGAGTTCGTGGTTGCCCTTGACATTGTAGTCCTTGGTTCTCTTGCATTGCGTGGTGGTTGTGTCGGGCGAGATATAGACACCTCCTTGTAGCCCTAGTATTATGTCTGTGTGTGTGATCTTCTGTGTAAATAATCTAGTGCCGTACCAAGAGTCTCGGGCCCTTTAAAGGAAGGGTTTCCACTCTTGTGACACACCTGACAGAGATTACTAGTTTCTGCCTGAGCAGCCGGCCAGGAGCCTATCTGACCTTCTCTCTCTCCAGAGCAGAGGACTAAGATTAAACTCCCTACTTTCCTGTGCAGAAATAGTAAGATCTACTACCATGGATTCTTCCCTCTGTGTTTGTATGGTGCATAACCCAGTATGTCATTAAATGTTCACAATGTGCGCCTTATGTCTTGGGTCGTTCATTGCTTGCTTCTACCTGTTGTGTGTCTTGTCTTCTTGTGGTGATCATCGTGGTCGTGTCTGGTTAGTCGTCGGGTGGTGACGTAGCGTCACGTGTGTCTGTTTCCTTTCTACATGCACGCACACACTTTTAAAACAAAAAAAAAAATTGCACCTGTTATCCGAGTTTTTGTCATAACAAGGAGGGTCGTTACATGTGTAAAGAGGCTAATTAGGGCATGTCTAGGTCTTTGACCAGCCACCCAGTCGAATCCAGTCCAGATGTGAGTGTCAAATCAACTTGGAAGTTGAACCAGAAGTGGGTGGGAGGTCGACCACTCTCATAAATGCGTCGTTTCTCAGGTGCACGGATTTTTGCGACAAAAATCGCGGATCGTGCGCATGTGCGCAATTTCTGCATTCTTGTTTTGCGCATGTGCGTGCACCCCCTGTGTCTTCATAGAACCCTTTAATTTTTGCACTAGTTGTATAGTTTTGACTCTTTGGGAATGCTTTTGTGTTAATTCGGGTCCATGGGTGACCTCATAACTGTTTGACGATGCTAAATTCTTGTAACCATTTGCGGATGAAATTTCAGTGATAACACTTACCATCCTCTGGAGTGTCATACTCTCAAAGTGAGATATCTGCCTTTGCGTGGCCTCTAGATCTGGATGGTCCAGTTTCACTTCAGGAGTTCGGGCTTCGAGAGTTTTTGTCTCCTTGCTCGTGCAATCCTCTGAAGTGTTGTATATCTGAAGTGGGATATCTATCACCACATGTCCTCATTGATGGACGGTCTAGATTTGCTTCAGTACTTCGAGACTTTGGCTATTCGAGAGTTTATGAATGATGTGCTTGGAAATATCCCAGAGTGGTACGGGTTGCGAAGTGACATGGTGGCTTGATGTCATATGATGTCATGGCTGTTGATGTGTCATGGAAAGAAGGGTGACATGTGTCACATGGAAATGGGTGAATGACACAAGCAAATGACCTGGAATGAGTGCCATGTGTCATGACTGATGAGTGCCACGTGCTTCAGCACTTAGAGCTTTGGGCCCCAAGTGACATGGCAGTCTCTCATTACTTTGGGACTTCGGCAGTTCGGCACTTTGGGAGTTTATGAATTATGTGCTCAGAAATCTCCCAGAGTGGTAAGTCTCCAAAGTGAAGGATTTTCCTCCATGTGTCCTTGTTGATGGATGGTCCATATTTACTTCGAGACTTCGGTACTTCGGCTCTTCGGGACTTTGGGTAATTCTTGATGTTAAACCCCCCCATGATTTTGGACCCCCAAATGGACGAGAGTTGTTGATCTAATTGGCCTAATGGATCTCCACCGTCAAAATTTAGCCTGTATGTTCCCACAGTCTGAGCTCGAAATTGACCTCTCTGGATTGTTGCATTGTGTCCACGGGCATTTCCTATGCATACAAAAGGCTTGGTCGACCTGTTGTGAGCTCAATCAATGGAAAACATGATGACAAGCATTTCGAACCAAAATACGACATGTAATTATCCTTCAAGAAACAATAGAAAGAGAAATGCACAAAGACTCAATCAAGAAAAAACAAATAAGAACCAAGTCACTTAGTAATGGGAAACTAACTTAACCAACCAAAAGAGGAAAAAATTGATGAAGGCATAGGGAAAAAGAAAGGAGAGGTAGGAGTAAAGACCTAGGTTACAACAGAGACCTTTGTTAAACAACTGACTAAATAGGTCCTTGAAGTCTTGCACACTTTGTTCCATCTGATCAGCCTTTGTTTGTACATTCTTTATATGATTATGTTTGCCAATGATTTTTCTGTCCCAAATTATAATAGTTGTCCTATCCTTGACCCCAATGGTCTACAAATATACATTAGAAACTAAATTCAATAGATTTATTGCATTTTGAGCCCAATCTAATGGTATTTTTAGCAATGTATCATTCACAACTGCACATTTATGACGAGTTGTAACTATTGCAGTATTCATGTCATCAAAAAAATTCATATAATGCCTAAAATTAGTGATATCTACAGCTAAAGAATCCCAGAGAACATGTTTGGCTTCTTGCAATGGACCTTTTCCTTTTATCCTTGACTTTAACTTGTCAATATTTTCCTGCAAAAAATCATTCTCTTTTTGGACTTGCTCACTCTTTTCACTCCTTTGAGCAACTTCCTGCTTCAACTTTTGATTTTTTTCTTTTAACCCCTTTATTTCCCCATCTTTCAAGCTAATTTGTAACATGGATTTTACTAGGTCCTTGTCCTTTGTAGCCATAATCTTTTCATGACTAGGGCCTGCAAAGGAAACTATTTCCATCAGTTCTTCTTTTTCTTTGATCCAATCCCCTTGTTGCTTCTCCAACTGCACCATTTTGTCTTTATAACTTAGCACCTCTTGTTGTAGTAATTCATTTTCTTGCTCAATTGTTGTAAGCTCTGGAGTTTGTACATGCTCTGATGCTGGAATTTTTATCTTCTTCTTCAGAGTCTGAATAGTATTCTCTTTTTCATCCAAAAGCTTCTTCATTCCTTGAGCATTTTTTGGATCTGCCCCACAAGCTAAAAAAATTGTTTCAAAACTTTTGATTTGAACCTGCCAAGCTTTGTTAGCTGCTTTTTCTTGTTTCAATTGACTTGCAAACTTAGACACCAACAATGTCAACTTAGAGTTCTTCAATGTCAGCTGCAGCAAATCTACATAAATCATATCACTAGTTTTATTATGAAATTGTATCTTGTATGGTTGATTGATATGGTCATATATGATCTTTACCTCTGACACCTTGTCTGCATCTGTGACTAGAATGTTCAAAGTATTCTTCTCATGATCCCTAAAAGTAATTAGTGAAGTTGTCTCTTGAGATATTTTTCTAACTTCAGGGAATAATTTCCAAGCTTCTTTTAATGTCAGTGTCTTCTTCTTTGTATACTGCTTAATGATATATTCTTTTGATTTATATGGATCTCCTTGAACATCTGCAAATACATGCCTTTGATTGTGGAAAACAAATGAAGTATATTTACTTTTTGGTTCACCTTTCTCCCTTTCAACAAGAGCATAACATCCTTGATATTTTGCCTATGCTTATTCCTCTAAATCAATAATATCCTTTACCTGAGTAATCTTTATCCTTTTCCTAACATATTGTTCCCCATCTACCTCCATTTCTATTGTCTCTGAAAAACTTCTTTTGTTCAATAACTCAACTTTAGCAGGGGTTTTCATAGTAAGTGTGTGAGAACTGACTTGCCCTGCAACATCTTGCATCTTAGTCGACTTTCCACCTTCTTTAAAACTCTCCAAATTGGTTATTTTATCTATCCCTTCTACTATTTGGTGATCATATGGAGCATTTTTATTTTGTTGTCTTTTGTTAGATATAATCTGATAAGGATCATTTCTTATCTTTTATGCTTCTGGGAAACTCGAGACTTTCAACATTTATTCTACTGTTGGAAGGAAAGACTTTTTTTTACAACAAAAGGACCTATATTAAATGGAAACTTGATATATTTTGCCCTGTGCAACTTAATGAAATGTTCGGATTCTGTTACCAACCTTTGTCTAATAAATTCCAATGCAAAACTTATGGGGGTAAGAAAAGTAGGCAAAATATAGGGGGCTTCATGAAATCCATAAATTCTAATAATTGTATAACTAATGTATAGGAACCAATCTCCAACCCTGTTATGATGGTCAAATTACAATTTGTTCTTCATCTCCTCCAAGACTCTGGGAAAACTGGCATTATGGATTAACCTGTATATTTTTGACATGATTTTGTTTATGAAAGTAAACATGGTGATTTTCTTTGTTTCTGCTGATACAAATGAAAAATATGGACCATTTTCTTTAGTTCTTCATGATTTGAAACTAGCATGATTCTCATCAAATACGTTTGATACGTGATCTCAAAGAGTGGAAATTCACTCGCTGGGAATGGATTGTCCCAGCTAGGAATTCATTAAAATTAAGGCATAATGACTGAATTGAAATAGATTTGAAGACTCTCAAAAGAAAACCTAGCATGAATTCAACAACATGTTGATCATTATCTAACCCTAATATTTGAATCAGAAGTGGACAAACCAACTGCACTTCTTCTATGAAGATATTTACATTATAAGGCAATGAAAAACTTGCAATGGACTGATCTGGTTTGACAATATGATAGAAAAACTGGTTTTTTACTTCTAATTCACATTCCCTGTAAACCCTAATCATTTATGTCTCATTAAATGACTCATAACCTTGTGCAAAATCCTTGTGTAACCCTAACAACTCTAATTGGCAATGTATCGACCCTGCATAAAATTTCAGACCCATTTGTATCCACAATGACCCTTTTGGAATGCAAATAATGGGTGGCACAGCAATCAAAGAATTTCAAGAATTGATATGATTGTTCGATACAATAGGGAAAATATGACAATTTAACACCATCTATAAAAGGTGCATTTTGGACTCCTAATGCACTTAACCTATTTCTAGACTTAGTGACAGTGTTTGCAGATAGCACAGGGTCAAATACATTGTAATCCCTATCAATAATTAAATATTTTTTATTTCCAGGGTTCTGGTAAGGTGCATTTGAAATTTTAGTTTGTTCCATGGCATCGGGAGCACTTTATAAATAAATGTAGTCTTTGAATTTGTAGTGGAGAACATGTTGCAAAGATAGAGGAAATATCTTTCAGTAGTTCTCACATTGGTGCTTCGTAAAATAATATACATATAAACCCTTCAATTTATTTAAATAAAGTGTGATTGCGGAAATTATTGGGGGTGGTTTTCATCTACACCACCTTGACCTCTGCAATGAACCTTGTATCGACACATACCGCAACGGCTATACCACAGTTTTCATTGATGAACCCACTTTAGTAATTAACCCTCGATCACTTTCAACCTCCACAATGAATATCAACCATTGATGAGATATAATACTCGTGATCTGAGTGGCCCCACAACATTTCTCTAATGCTTTGCCACTTTTATCACCTTCGCCAACTTTTTATCATTCCACCATTTTAGAATATTGCTAACTAGATTTAAATTGTGTTAACCGCTGACTATTAATTCAAACAAAACAAACATTTTTCCATTAGCCCTCGATCTTTATCCTTCGGTTCCGCCTGTATATTTTAATTTGTGCTAAACTTTAGTACTATTCAAAAAGAAAGAAACCTTAGTAAGGATATCACTAAAGAAAACCTTACACACTAACAAAACTCAAGTGGGAGGATATTGCATGTGCCCATGGAGGAAAGTGGACAGATACAAATACCCATGGTGGAAAGGCTACACTATATCTACTGGGATTAACAATATATTGGCCATGATTAATGAAAAATCTGAAAAAAGGTGATGAGATTCATGGTGTGATGGAAAGTACGATTCTGGACAATAAAATATTGTCTTTTGGATTAGGATTGTTACCAATAAAGCTACTTGGAGTGGTTCCCATCCGAATATCTCCAAGATAGAATGACAATAGAGTTTGCATTCCAGGTATGTATAGAAATATATGCATGCCAATTGTTTGGTGTAACCCTTATACAATAAAGTGTTAAATCATTGTTCTCATTCCCTCTACAATTTTATGATGCACCCCAATAGTTCAAAGAAATGCATGCTCTTCAAGTAGGTTTTTAATCATGATCAAATTCCTCTCATGTAAACTGTGATGATATGGGTACATTATGAAGTTTATATATCAAATATAAAAATAAAGTTAGAATACATGCAAAGGATTCTAGCAAGACAATATAGGCTTTTGTTTGCAAGGAAACAAATCAAGGAACAGGCTATGTTATATAACTACAACATTTGTAAATATTCAACTCTTTTTTTCGTTTTACACATGGATGGAGGAGAAATGGGAAAAGGTGCATCTTCATCTTCCAAACCTTGTTTTAAGGATGTGGTCAAAAAAAAATCGCCAACTTCATATACTCTAATTCCTCTTATGTCCAGTGCATTTATAGTGGAGAAATCAAAAGAGGTGTTGTCAGTGAAAATATCAAATTTGAAGATCACAAAAATATATTTAATAATTAAATTATAAGGGGTCATATGAAAATTTAATGGGCCAACAACTCTTTTGGCCATGCTTTATGAATGGTTCACCACTCCAAGGTGCCAAATTATTTTTATCATTAAATGATGTAAAGTAAAAAAGGTTCCCTAATCTATAAGCAAAGTGTTATTTCTTTGAATCACTTACATTAGAGGAATTTTGAGGTTAAAAATGGGTTTCAAAACAAAAAAATCTTCCAACAATATTGGTTCCATCTAAGCTTCCCTATTGGAATGAAATGGTACAGACCATCAATGGTTCTCATGGGGTATAATATACTACACAGTTAATTTAGGTATAGCTATACTAAGGGTAGGCTAGGTTAGGTTGAGTTGGTAGGGTAAGAAAATATAGGGTATGTAAGATGATCAAGATAGGTTATGTTAAGTTAGGGTTGGAAGGTGAGAGCAAGGTAAGGTAGGGTTTGGTAGGTTAAAGTGAGAATTAGGTTTGTTAGGGTAAATATGCATACAGTCATGAATGAATGAAATAAACTACATATAATAAATGAAGTAAATCACTACAATGCACATGAAAGGTAAATAAATAAAACAGCATATAAAAATACAGATTCATGAGTATTAATTATGTACCTTTTTGTACAATTGATGTAGCCTCTCCAGATAGGATAGTGATCAGTTGCAATTCCTAGTGGGAATTCCTATAGAAATCAACGAACCGTGAAATGTTAAATTTATGATAAATAATTTTAGAAATAGACATGCATTTCAAAATTTACACGAATATATAATACATAAGAATGAAGAGAATTACCTTATTGAGATTCTCTTTGTTTCAAGAATAGTTTAATATTCTCTCCTGAACAAGGCCAACCACATGAAGGTGGAAGCTTATATGGTCCTACCCCCCCACATCACTCTCAATTCCCCATACCCAATGCATGTACTTGAAAATAAATGAATTTATGTACAAATATGTGTGTTTCGTCATAAAGAAACATTCATCATTCATTCATTAGTACTTATAACAATCATTCATTCATTCATTTGTAGGAAAAAAATATTTCATGACATTAGTTTATATTATCAAAAATAATATGTCATAATGTTATTACAATCACTTCTTTTTTGGCTTTTTTCTTTTCACAAATTCAGAAATGAATTGATCATCTTCTACAACATATTTATCAGTTCTTTTGGTCGCCTCTACACCTTGTCTTATTGTTTTTTGGGTTGTGTACTCACGATGTGGAATATGTTGTCGTAAGGTGCCAGGATATACTACAATAATGAAGAAATGTTAAATTGATATGTTTTTCTTATATCATTACAAGTATTTCATTAATAAAAACAACATTAGAGTGGTTCTTTTTACCTGACATGGCCACATCATGTATTTCATCTCCTTTTCTATTTTCCTTATCATCTTGTACAGGATGACCCTCTGCATGATTTGGAATTGAAACATCAAAGATTAAAATTAATACACTATTTTCAATTAAATATTTTCAACTGTAATTCATTCTAAGTTTTTTGTAGCACATGAATACATCCATTATCAGCATGCATAGGATGATCTTCATTGGTCGATCATTCTCTATCTTGGGAATTATGTGTATTGTGGCTTTCCTGCTTCAAACAAAGAGGCTCAATATTTTATGGCCAAAATCAATAATGAATAGACTGCACAAGTAATCAATCTTAAATAAACTTTGTTGATTTTATTTACCTGTACGCAGGGTGGATCACTGGAAGATTGTGTTGTCCCAACGCCCAAGCTTTTTCAGTGTTCAACAATAGCTGCAAATCTATGTTGGAATCCAAGCCTCAAGTCGTCCTCCGTTGGCACTTCGTTGAATCGATTGGCCTGCAATTTTGTATAAGATCAACAATTTATCTTTTATTGTGAAATAAAAACAAATCTATATGCAATTTATTATTTGGATACAATATTTGAGTTATTGATACTTACAATTCATGCCACCAGATTCGAATAACCACCAGGCCAAATATTGTGTTGGTCATGCTTTTCTAGTCTAGACTTTGTTTCCTTTGATGTGTCTGGTAGCGTATCAAAAGTTTGAAATATGTTAAATGTTGCAAATTTCATGTAAAAATAAAGAGTAATAAACATATAATTACATTGTTCAAAGTATTGCATACCTTCATGTGCCCAGTGGTAGCTTTTCCTATTTTCTTAAAGCCCTCTCCCTTCCATCATCTAGCAGGGATTTCCACTCCCTTACTGGAATCATTGGAGGGCGCTAATACCTAGGGTTTGTTTCTAGATGACCCCTATATTGGTCCCTCACAATATTCATATGTTGGTCGGATTTCTTGAGGACCTCTACTCGGTTGAAGGTCTCAGCATCGAACATCCCAATCAAGCAAATAATGAGCTCATCTTTGAAATTTTCTCTTTTTTTATCCCACCCTTTGAGGATGGTGGGCCCAAATATCTCCAATGACCAATCATTTAGATGTTTAAAAAAAACATCATTTCCTGAAAAACAATCATGTCATCATTAGTTTTAAAAGAATGATCTATGAGTAAATTTCATTCAGATTATATATAATAGTTAAAACACTTTTTAAATACCTGAGATCTTCTCTATCTTTATGGGAACGAGATTTTCGTCCACCAAAAATGTGGTCTGTATTGTTCCCGTGCTAATAACATGGGAATATCCAGGAAATGTTGTTTAAGCAATATCAATACTACTCTCTATTGCATCGACCCCCTGACCCTGTTCTACATGATCTGCAATGCCTCGAGCAATAGAGGGTGCACCCACATCTTCCCTCTAGGGTGTATTGATATGTGTTTTCTATTAGAAAAATAGGATCACGGAGCAATAAAATAAAACAAATGTAGAAATAAAACACAAAAGATACATAATACAATAGAGACACAAATATACATGGTTCACCCAATGTGGGCTACATCCACCATATAAATTGTCAGGTCCTTCCTTTTTATTATCCAGTAAAATGAAGGGATACAACCTACAGCACGCACGTTGTAACTTCCTCTTCTTTCTCTCACAGCCTCTTCTCTCAGAATACGACATTCACGATAATAAAAAACCACCATACAATTCCCTCATAAGAGAGGGTTGCCTTCTAGGGAATAAAAAGCTTAAAAATAACTTCTACTATCAGATATGCGACCTTATAATGAACAGTCCAGATTGACTACAAAATTACAATATTTTACAAGGCAATTTTTCCCAATATTTCACTTTAGGGGCACTGCCCCCGAATCCCCCCACCAGGGGAGCTACAAAAATTGTTGTTCCCCCCCCCC
>JZKD02S1612935.1:561419-585863 GCA_000966675.3 Picea glauca | reverse complement strand
GGACCCCCCTGGAAAAATTTGTGGGGGGGGGGAAGGCCCCCCACACCCCCTCGTTAGGGAATGGGTTCCAAGCATAATTGAAACAAACATCTGAATCGGGAAGATAATCAGGCTCCATAACCAACAATCTTCCACTTGGAGACTGATCACAACAACTCCACTGCTATTGTACTTGTTGGACTATGATCGACCTTGGACCTAGAAAATTTCTCATCTTCACCTCATTCTTGAAGGCCAACTGAAATTGAGTAGGAACTTAGTTTCTCCCTTATTACTCCCTTTGTTAACATGTTTGCAGGATTCTAGCTAGTATGTATATTTTCCAACTTCAAATGTCCATCTTCCAAGATGGATCGTATGAAATGGTACCTGAGTTGTATATGATTACTCTTTGAATGGAAAATTGATTTATTTGCAAGATGAATGGAACTCTCATGGTCATAGTACAACCTATTATTCTCCTGCTTCTTTCCCAATTCCTCCATAAACCTCTATAACCAAATCATTTCTTTACTAGCCTCTGTAGCAGCAACATAATCTTCTTTTGTTGTTGAAAGTGCAACAACCTTTTGTAGTTTTTAAATCCAACTTATTTTTGTTCAACCTACAGTAAAAACATACCCTATAGTGCTCCTCCTGCTATATTTATCACCTTCCATATCTGAATCAACATATCCATGTAGAACAATTTATGAACCTCCAAAACATAATGCATGAGTAGAAGTACCTCTCAAATACCTGAGAATCCACTTTACTGCCTCACAATGTTCTTTACCTATATTTTTCATATACTTTCTCACAACTCCCATTGCATGTGCAATATCTGGTCTTGTGCAAATCGTTACATACATCAAGCTTGCAACTATTGATGAATAAGGGACCTTGGACATGTATTTTATCTCCTCCTATGTCTTGGGACCCATTTCCTTAGTTAATTTGAAATGGTTTGCCAAAGGTGTACTAACCGGTTTGCATTCTGTATTCTAAATCTCTCCAACACCTTCTCTATGTACTCAACCTAAGACAATGTCAATTTGCGATTTTTATTGTCTCTTGTTATTCCCATACCAAGGATTTTCTTTGTAGCACCCAAATATTTCATCGCAAATGAATTAGCTAATTTCTTCTTGAGCACATTTATATCATGCATATTAGACCCTGAAACAAGCATGTCATCTACATAGAATAGAAAGATAATATAGTTTTCATTTTCTATCATTTTAAAATAAACACAGTAATCAAAATGACATCTACTATAACCTCGTTCTGTAATTTAGGTCATACAATCTCTTTTTCAACATGCATACCAAATTTTCCTTCCCTTTGACCTCATACCCCTATGGCTGCTACATATAAATCTATTTATCCAAATCCCCATCAAGAAAAGTTGTTTTACATCTAATTGTTCAATACGAAAATATCCTACTACCACAAGACTTAAAATAGTCCTAATTGAAGTCATTTTAACAACATGAGAAAATATTTCATCAAAATATATACCTTTCTTTTGTGAAAACCCCTTTACAACAATTCTATCCTTGTACCATTTTTTTCCTCCATATTCTTCCTTCAACTTGTAAACCCATTTATTCTGCAATGCACTTTTTCCTACAGGTAACTAAACCAAGTCCCAAGTATGGTTATTTATGAAGGAATCAGTTTCCTCTTTCATGACTTGTTCCCACTTCCTTTTAGTGTCTACCTACATTGCCTCTTCATAACTTTCTGGTTCACCAAAATCAGTCAACAATAAATAGTACAATGAAGGAGAGTATCGTTCAGGGGGTCTACTTAACCCAATATATCTTCTAACAACACTTGTAGGAGTTTGAGGTATGTGTTTCTCTTGTTGTTGTACATTTTTATTTTCTGGTACCTTTGGAATTTCTTTTTTAGAGATCTCATCAAGCATTGTGTATTATGGTTTTTCTTTTTCCTGTTTCTTTCCCTGCAACTGATATTTGTACATGAACTTCTCATTGAATATGAGGTCTCTACTCCTAATGATTTTGTGATTTTCATAATCCCATCAGCAATAACCAAAATCATTAACATTGTATCCAATAAAGGTACACTTCTTGTATTTTTCCTCAAGCTTTGTTCTATTTTCTTTATCAATATGGACAAATGCTTTATAACTGAAAGTATTCAAAAAAGAATAGTTTACCTTTTTTCCTGTCCATGCCTCCTCTGGAATTCCACCATCCAAAGAACTTGAAGGTCCTCTGTTTATTAAGTAAACAACAGTATTTACAGCATCTACCCAAAATTGTAATAGAAACCTAGTATGCAATCTCATACTCCTTGCACGCTCCATGATTGTCATGTTCATCCTTTCTGACACACCATTTTATTGTGGTATTCCTAGAACTATCTTCTCTCTACGAATCTCATGATATGAACGGTAATCATCAAACTCCTTGCTGCAATATTCACCTCCATTGTAAGATCTGAGACACTTCAACCTTTTTCCTATCTCATTCTCAACCAAAGCTTTCCATTTCTTAAAAGTATCAAAAACATCATATTTTTGTCGAATGCAATAAACTCAAGTTTTTCTAGTTACATTATCAATAAAATTAACATAATAACAAGAGCCACCAAGATATGATACATGATATGGTCCCCATACATTTGTATGCACAAGCTATAACCTTTCATTCTTCTTTTCTTTTCTAACTCTAAGAAATATGACTCTCTTATTTTTTCCATAAACACAATGCTCATAGAAATTCAAATCAATTTGTTTAAGACCTAGAAACAATTTCCTTTTTTGAAGTATCTACATCCCCTTCTCACTCATGTGTCCAAGCCTATGATGCCAAATTGTTGTATCCACTCTTGTAGAAGCTAAAGAGATAGAAGAATCAGTATTACCAGTACATAAATACAATGCACCTACCTTCTCTCCTTTTTTTATCACCAGTGATCCTTTGGTGACCTTCCATGCCTTATCTGTAAATATGGATATACAGCCTTCACCTACAACTGCCCTGTTGAAATTTGATTTTTCCTTAGATCTGTAACTTGTCTTACATATTTCAACAACCAATGGTTTCCTTTCTTTTTCTTTATTCATACCTTACCCATTACAACAATTTTTCATGGTGCATCATCACCCAAATGAACCTGTCCAAAATCACCTTGAACATAATGTAAAAAATGTTTCCTATGGGGTGTGGCATGAAATGAAACCCCTGAATCTACTCCCAAGACTCATAAATATTATCTACAGAAAGAATCAAATCATCTTGTAACACATCACATATTACATTTGCTTCTTATTTTTTCTCTTGTTGTCCATCTCTTTGTTTATTTGGAGCTCTGTAGTATTTCTTCAGATGTCCTTTCTTCCCACAATTCCAACACTTTATCTTTCCTAGTATGTATTTGGATCTGCCCTTCCTAAAATTCCCATAGTTCCCTAAGCCCTTTCCTCTATCCTTTTGTCTTCCCTTGTTCTCCACAGTCAACACATTACCTGATGTATCACCTGTGATTTTCCATTGCATTTCCTCACTAAGGATAACACCAACAACATCATCAAATTTTAGAGTGTTTGAACCAGAGATAGAGTTACATATAGCCATGACTAAACCATTCCATCTTTCTGGCAATGAGCACAAGATTAGAAGAGCCCTGACCTCATCATCAAAGTCCACTTTTACAGAACTTAGCTTATTAGTAATTGTATTAAATTCATTTAGATTATCGGAAACAAACCCACCTTATGACATTTTCATATTAAATAACCTCTTCATTATAAATGCCTTATTGTACACCAAGGATTTTTCATACAGTTTATCCAATGCGTCCATAATCTCCTTCATTGTCTTTTATTTTGAAATATTGAAATCCATTGATGCTGTCAGGCTCAGTCGTATCATTCCTAGTGCCTTTCTATCAAGAACCTCCCATTCTTTGTCCTTCATAGTCGTCAGCTTCTTTACTATTCCGCCCAATCGTAGGAAAATATCCTTTTAATATAAATAATCTTCCATCTGCATCTTCCATAATTGGTAGTTTTGGTCGTTAAAATTCTCGACCCTAAACTTTCCATCTTTCGCCATTGCTCCAAATCGAACCAGGAACCCTCTTTTCCTCCGAGTTACTTTTCACTCTAATACTAATTCTTAGAAAAACAGGATCGTGGAGCAATAAAATAAAACAAATGTGGAAATAAAACACAAAATATACATAATACAATAGAGACACAGATATACATGGTTCACCCAGTGTTGGCTACGTCCACCAAATAAATTTCCAGGTCCTTCCTTTTTATTATCCAACAAAATGAAGGGATACAACCTATAGCACATTTGTTGTAACTTCCTCTTATTTCTCTCACAGTCTCCTCTCTCAGAATACAGAATTTACAATAATACATAGCCGCAATACAATTCCCTCATAAGAGAGGGTTTCCTTCTAGGGAAAAAAACCTTAAAAATAACTTCTACCGTCATATTTGTGACCTTATAATGAACGGCCTAGATTGACTACGAAATTGCAATATTTTACAAGGCAATTTTCCCAATATTTCACTCTAGTGGTGCTTCCCCCCCACATGCCCCCTTTAGGGAATGGGGTCCAAGCACGGCTGAAACAAACATCTGAATTAGGAATATAATCAGGCTCCACAACCAACATTGTCAACTGTTCATTCGAAAAAATGGAACATTTTCAGATGCTCGTAATGTGAAGACTCATCAGTAGCACCAATAGCAATAACAAGCCCCTCACCAAGATTATGTGGATGCAAATATCCCTGTAAAAACAAATCATATTTTAGTTCATGAAATATACGAGTAGAAAATATAAAACCATAAATGAATTTATCTTATAATTAAATATCCCGCAACTTACATTCAACGACTAAGATCTCATAGTCAAACAATCAATCTTTTGTCTAATCTCCTTCGTTTGTGGATGAATGAATACAAAATGAAGGATTTCTGCATTTATTTTTTTTACGAAATTTTTTAACATCTGAAATGGGTTAAGAGATTATGCAATGTCATCATCTCACATTAGCTCATCCACATACATTTCTATGGATTTCTCTGCTAATGGATACGTAGACTGCAATAGAAATATAGAAAACATTAATATCGAAATGAAACCAATAGAATAATCAAAAAAATGCATTAATACAACATATTTAATTTGTACAATTACTATGGGTTATACCGGTTGGGTCGAGGATGGTGTCCTCTGATCTATCGAAGACTTTCCCCGGTTAGGCGTAGCCTGCAACAAAAATATTGAAAACATTAATACTGAAATGAAACCAATAGACTCTCGAAAAAACATAATTAAAATACACATTGCTTATATTTAATTTGTACAATTTAAAATGGGGTATACATGTTGCCCTGACGATGGCGTCATATCATTCATCGGGAACTTTCCTCGATTGGCAACCTACAACAAAAATATTGAAACCATTAATATCGAAATGAAACCAATAGACTCTTCAAAAAACATAATTAAAAATGAGGCATACATGTTGCCTAGAGGATGGTTTCATTTAATGAAACATATTCCTTATATTGCTTATATTGAAATGAAACATTAATGAACAAAAACATAAGATATTAGATTCACTAATTATAGGTTTGGTGAAATGTTATATTTACCACTCCCATAGTAACAACATTTGTATCTATTCGATTCAAATTATAATTGATTAGCAACTCTTCCCCTGCAGCGATTTATTTTATTGAACACAAGAAAACATGGTTTCCTTCACGCCCCTCAAATACAAAATTGGGTTGTTTATTTGTAGACCTAGGTTTTGTACTGTTTATAAACCCTGCAATATTCCTTGATTCTTTTGGCCTTCCATCAATGTACATACTCGATCCTTTATTTTGATTATTGTCTTTTAGTTGTAAATAATTTGCAAACACTTTGTATCTGTGCATACTGCGTGTATATTGGACCAACCGCATCCAATATATGTAATTGTAGCAGGGCCTGACATACTCCATTAATTCATTACATATGTTGTAACCCACCTTTATGCCATCCATGCAAAACAACCCCAAACCGTGTAATGGCGATGGTGCAATCTGAAATATCCTCTCATTCACACAAAAATATGTGTTTAGACGAGGAAGATCCTTGGGTACCCATTGCTTCACTAGATGTTTGTACCTCAAGGGAACCTCGATGTCACCTATGGTATCATCATCATAAGAACATGACCCCCCTTCCAAAAGAAAAAAATTACATTCGTTTATGGAGTTTTCTTCTAATATTTTGACATCTAGTTGATCTCCCTCTTTTAGGCCTACTAGATGTCTCACTTTCCTCTAGTCTTTCTGAACTTCCTTCACTCGAGGAGGACATATTTAAAAAATACATGTTTGGTTGTACCTGCACCCCATTGAATGAGATAAATATTTAACAAGCATTCTCATTAATACCTCTCTAAAGCATATGACAAAATTAATTGGCTCTATTTGAGATTACTACTTATACACTTGAGGTTTTGTGTTGCATTTATGTCCTAGGTAATGAACTATATCACCTCAGTGTATTTCTCATTTATCATAAATAAACAACTTCATTTTTCAGGCCTAAAAGAGGTCATAGGTAGAGATATCTACTATCTCCTTATTTATTCATGCATGTAGACGAGGAATTAAGCAGGGATTTGAAGGACGCACTTAGGGCGAGAAACATGAATGGTATTTAAATTGGAAATACATGTATTTTTTCACATTTACTATTTGTTGATGATATACTAATTTTTGTGATGGTACTAGGAGGGAAGCAACAAGACTCAAATAGATTATGGACCTTTAATTTCTGGTTACAGGTATGTAGGTAAATCTAAAGAACCATCTATTTGATTTATTGGTATATTTGAGGAAGATCAAGACTATATTTTTGCTCCTTTTCTTTATAATACTCTGGAGATGGAAAAATTGGCTTAAAATACCTAGGTAGCCATAAGTGTTGGGAGGCTTGTACAAGATAAAGGCCTTTGGTATTGAATAGTAAAGGATATATATATATATATATATATCCTTTACTATTCAATACCAAAGGCCCCCCTTTATCTCATGTGTTTAATGCTATATGGACATATTTTGACCATGAGGTTAGGTGGATCCATTGGTTGCATAATGTTTGGTTGCTCTAACTCAACTACAATATCTGAGTTTTTGTTTGTTTAGTTGTTCACCAAGGGCTTCCCTCCAAAGCTTACCTTACTAAAGGAAATAAATCAAGAACCACATGGACTAGGGGAACCCTAGTACACCCAAAGTGACCCACAATTTCTAGTCACTAGCCCAAAAACAAGAGGACCTAGAGCCAAAATTAGTGGATGCAAAAAAGGAGGCACATCCATCACCCAAAGCCAACTAGGAGGATCCAAAACAAAGGAAAAAGGATACAACATAATAATCAATAGAGTAATCAATAGAAATGGAATCTATAGCCCAAGGAAAAGAACCTACAACCTAATATGATTTGGAGATGGAATCAGATAAGGAAGATAATCCCAACTCTAAGGAGGAAGAACCATAACCAACCAGAGACATCTAAATGAAAGGAGGGGGATCCAACTAAGGGATCATTGATGTATCGATTTCAACAAAGATTAAAGAATCTAAAGTCCAAACTCAAAAATCGAAACAAAGAAGTGTTTGGAAACATCTTTCATGGTGACATAGAAAAGGAACTCAAATCATTTTATCATTGGCTCCACTATGAACCAACTATGAACTAGCTAGAGGGTGGCCAGCGGTAAATCTGTTTAGGAGCAGCTATGCCTATAGTTGGGTGGAAATGGGCACCCCCCTCAGCAGTTTCTTCACAAGTCATGGTTTCATGATAAGTATTTTTATGCTTTGTATACTAAAATTGAAATGATGATTGAATGTATGTATCTATGAAAAAAGTTTGTATTGTATGATTAAGTTAGGAATGTTTATGGTCTTTCTATGAACCCATGCTTTCAAATGATTTTTGTTTTCTTCAGCTTAGCAGTTGGAGAGCTATGAGACATAATTCTGTAATTGAATCTAAGAACAAGTTTGTGGTTCTTGTATTGGTTGAGAAATACATTTCCCTATTTTAGAACTTAAGTCCAGTGAATGGAAGATGCTTCCTTCAAACCAGTCATCGGTGTGACCGAGGGATCGTGACCATGGCCCTAACTAATTCATGGTAAAGAGGTGGGCGTGCATCCCGAGACCTATCAAAGGATCCATAGGACCAAGACCTAGGAACCCTTGGCTAGGTCCGAAAGGAACTAATCTACCTTGGTTTCAGGACTCCAAAAGGCTAGGGCTCCGGGAGGTTCTATCCTTACCACTCCCAAACCAGTTGAAGGCTACCTATTTCTATGGTTACCTGTGAGGTCAACCGATATCAAAAGGGTTATTAACCATGATCATGGGATCTAACCCACCATTAAACCCTAACCCACTTACCAGTCATGAAGGTGAGTCGTAGATCTGAGGATACTTGGGAGCTTACCGGATCGTCGGATCTATGTCGTGGATAGCCCAACGTTGACCACTTCGGGAGAACATAGGTTTCATAGCACAAAAACCCCTTAATCAAAGTGGTGAATTAATGTGAGCCATGGATCTAGGGATCCTTCGAGACCCTTCTCGATCGTTCGATCAACTAGAAAAAGGGTAGTGTAAAGAACTCCAGCGAAGCCCTACTTCGAGAGTAAAATGAAAACTACATGGCCAAACCCCTGAACACCAAAATCTTGAAGCAACGAGGACCACCGATCCAAATAATATTCAGGACCTCTCGTGATCGTTCAGTCCAGACATTGGTCATCCCGACACTAACCACTCTGAGAGTGAAAACGAAATTGTGCAACCAAACCCTCGAATGCCAAAGTTACGAAATAACTCAAACTATTGATCCAAGGAACCTCGGGGTCCTTCATGGCTATTACATCTAAGTCACAGTCAGTCCATATTTGACCACTTTGGGAGAGAGGGAGTGTCAAGTGAGTAAAACCCCTAAATTCCAAACTCGTGAACTGACGAGGACCGTTGATCTAAGGATCACTCAGGATCCTCTCTGACCGTTGGATCTAGGCCATTGTCAGCTCGGTGTTGACCACTTCGAGAGTAACAAGGAAATCACACAGTGGATTCCCCGAATGTCGAAGTTACAAAGAAATGGAGGTCGTAGATCTATGGATCTACATGGACACTTCTCGACCATGAATATATAAGGGGTGATGTGGCACGCTGACATCACCCAGGGTGACATGGACCCACGCTCGACGTGCCACATGTCACCTAGATCTATTCTTTTCGTAGACCCTATATGACCATTAAAAATGTGACACGTGTCACCCATTGACAGGGCCACGTGTCACCTCTACCTTGCCATGTGTCACCTCCTTGACACATATATGTTGGGCTTATTGGCGGATGGAGTTCCTGGGACCCACCTATCCTTACCTTTGAATTTATTATGCCACCACGTGTAAGGGTGGACCCTTCAAGAGTTCGGGAGTTCAGGACTTCAGAACTCTATAGATTTGGGGTGTAGTATGTAGATAAGCCAAAAGACCCGAAGGTCGGAGCCACATGGTAAGATTTTGGGGTCCTTTGGGAGTTCAGGATTTCTGGACTCCGGAGGACATGCATGTAGAAAGAAAAAGGGGCATTCTATGCTGAAGCGTCGAACATCAAAATCACATAAACCTTCGTGTTAAACATGGATGCCACGTGGCCTTTGATCAATGACGAACGAAGAGATTTGGAGGGGCATAAATTTTGATCCAGAGCTCATATTTGAGCATGGTAACAGTCGTTGGAAATCTCTTGACAATCAGAAGGTGATGGAAACTTCAAGAGGAGCATTCGAGACAATTAAGGGAAGTGAAATTTTGATTCATGTCCATTAAAAAGGGTACTTAGGGGTCAGTTTTGTTACAGACACGGAACCTTCTCACTGCTACTAGAAGTGTCGTTATTAAGTGGTAGAGTATTAACAAACATGGGTGCCCTAGTTAGAACCTATGTGTCATTTGGTGCCCATGGAGAAGTTTTTCCATAGGACTGGGAGTTCCTTATAGTTCCAATATGACTTTGAATTCGAGCCCCATTTTCTTACTCAAAAGAATTCTAAACATTACCTATGGGACTTCTCCCCGAGTCTTGGTTAAGCTCTTTTCTGACTCCCAAAAAAATGAAAATATTATTGAGTGAACTTGTCTCTTTCACACCCGTTATATGGTTTTGAAAGGACGTCTATTTGGTATAAGTTTAACCCTTTTCTGGACCAAGTAGACTACTTATGAAAAAGGAATACTCTAGTCACCATTGGCTATAAGAGTTCTCCTGGGTATTGTTTTATACTTTTTCGAGCCTAGGGGACTAAATCTACAAAAAAGGACATTTTTGGAGTTAAGTTGTAATTGCAATCCATCATCCTGCTTGCACTATTGAGCCTATTTTTGGTTCTCACTTTCTAGTTATAAGCCTCTTACCTCCACAATTTTCATCACTAAGCCAAGTAATGTCTTCCATATATCCTTTGCAGATTGACACCATGTTCCCTTAGAGGAAACATCCCCCCAAGTTTCCATACCCCGCATGCACTTCCTTGCATTGAGCATAGGTATGTTCCACTTCTTGGAACTAGTTTCTTACTCGCAACACACATTTCCTCCCCTGTATCATAGCTTTTATTTTCCTATGAAAAAATAAAAAAAATATGGGCGGGAAAATAATATTATCTCATATCGGCAGTAGTCATGTCACCTTTGAATAGAGCACAAAATTTTGAATCCACTTTCATCCAAAGTTTGGGTTAGCATGACCTTAGGAATATGATCTCACTACTTAGAGTTTACTCCTCTGACTGGTTACTCTTCCAGTCCCTATGGATAATTTGTTGATGCCTCCTCCATCACAAATTTTTATCATTGATCATGATCAAGTTTATGTTGCTTGTTTTTCATATGTCTCATTCTCTTGTTCAAAGGAGGTCTATAAGCCTATATCGACCATTTCTTAGAACTCTTGACTTTTCATGTCATCCATACCATCAGTGTATCTCAGAATCACATGAATGTGTTGTCCTACCGTGCACCCTGGGCCTACTTTCATCATGGGTAGGTAACCTTAAACCCAGCAGATAATGTTTCACCATTGATCACTGGTTGGGGGTTTCCCTTGTGTTCGACGGAAAGAAATATATTCACACATTGGGATTCATGCAGTGTTTTGGATTCCATTACCTTATGGGTGGTTTCCTCACCTTTGTCGACAGTTTTCCTTGTTGGTTGCTATTCAGAGGGCCTCTTTCGTGGACTACTTGCATCTGGTGCATGAAAGGGATGCATATGGCCATTGGTTTTTGAACATCCTATTCATCTGAGCTCCTCCTAATCATCAAGCTATTGTTGTGTACCTCGTATTGGATGATGAGAGATGCCTTAATGCTCTCCTTTCAATGGGTCTCCTTCCATCAACTTCAGCTCATCTATTATGGAAATGAGACCTAGAGTCCTATGAGTACCTAAAGGCTTGCATTCATCAGTGGCAAGTTCTCTCACCATCGACAGTTGGGAATATATCAATGTCTCTTGATCAATGGATTCTTGAAGTGTTTCAACCTCAACACCCTTATTCACACTTGTAGAATGTACTTGTTTCCTTGATACCTACTTTCATTATTGGTAAGTTGTCTTGCATTTGTTAATGATATACCTTAATGATCGGTAATCAAACAAAGTCTCCTTTTGTTCGACCCCAGCTCCTCTATTCAAATGATGTATACTTGTACCTTCGACAGATAGTGTAGAAGACCTCCAACTTATAGTAGTTTCATTCCTTATTTGTTGTTTTCTTTCATTGGACCAGTACCTATATGACTTCAGTTATTATGGGAGATCAGATTGTACTCCATTTTATACAGATATCTTGAGTTGAATTTGAGACTAGATTCCACTACGTCTTGTTTGTGACTATGAGAGCATGTGGCATGTGTTTGCTTTGTATTGCCTATTCATGGCCATGAACAGCTATTTGATATGTTTCCACATGGATTTGTAGTCATGTGTTCAAAGTCATGTATTCAAATTGGCAGTCATGTGTTCAAAGTCATTATGGATTGTAATATTCTTATGAACAACTAGTACTTCCAATTGAGTCTTCATTACTCCACTTCTGGGAATTATAATGTATTTCTTCCATCACGGACTATCCTCTGACCTCACACATTAGGGGGCATTTGTTACAACAATTTTTTCCTCACTCCATGCAAATTTCTTGAATGGCCTTCCATTGCCCTCTGCAAACTTGAAGTTCCCTTTTTGTTCATTCCAGAGCCAAAAATGCACATGTTTCTATATATAAGTTCCCTATCAGTTATACAACAAGCATATATGCAGGTTTCTCCACTACATCCCACATACATCGGGTTTGGTGCTCAAAAATTAAAAATTATGTCGGGTTTCCATGCCATGTCACGAGATCCATGATCCTTGACCTTCCATATACTGGAAAATATCTGACTCAGCCCTTCAGTTCCATTTTAAGGATATAAATTGAGCCATATCCAAGCCTTGAAGAATATTCAATTATTCAACTTTGAGAGCAAAGACACTCTGGAGAAATTTCACTTCATATTGAGTCTGCATCCCTTTGTCCTTGAAAGTTTGAAATTCTTGTGTTCAACTCCCAATCTCTTCCTTCGTTATGATGGAGAACCTCATTGACTCCTATATGGAGAAACTCATTGACTCCGGACAAGGTAGGATCTTAGCCTTGTCTTGTTAGCATTTCATTTATATATCATACTTGGGATTAGAGTTGATTTATGGGTGTTGTTCCATGTGTTGAAGTTTACCCCTAGCCATAGAGATATTTTCCTCGTAACATCTACGCATGTTGTTATAGTCTTGAACATGTAACCAAGGACTGTCCTGACTTACTGAATAAGTGGGAGGATAAGAATATCAATTGTAACATGGTGCATGTCGAGCCACGCAAAAACAAGAAGAAGAACGGGGAAGTAGACATTTGGTTAGTAACTTGCAGAGGGGAGAAGACAGAGGCAAACCTTGAGCATGGAGAAGGCTCGGGTCAACAAGAAGACAAAAATATCAGGAAGGCATCCCAGCCCCCTCCAAAGTTTGATGCTACTCAGCATAAGCAGTTTCTATGTGAGGCGCAGAGAGCCCTTGAAGATGAAATAGTGTGCAAGGAGTTGCAACACGTGACTCAGAGGTCTCTTGAAGAGGCATGAATCTGAGAGGAAGTGTAGAGGGTGAAACAAAGGCCATTAGAGGAAGCATAGATCCACAAAGATTTGCAGTGGGTGATGCAAAGGTTTTTGGAAGAAGCTTGTGTGCACAAAGAATTGTAGCACACAACACAATCTCTTTGGAGGAGGCTCACGTGCATGAGGAAATCCTGTGTGCAACCCAAATATCGATAGAAGAAACATGCATACAAACTATGCTACGATGCACTGAGCAAAAGTATTATGAAGAATATCACCATGAAGAGTTGCAACACATAGTGCATGCAGAAGCCTTGCGCGACCTAGGTCACATGGCAGAAGCCAAAGATCAATTCAATACCTTCTTACACTGTTATTTGTGCTTTCTTAAAGATCCAAAAGCTGCAAGTTTACCTATATGTTAACTACTTGCATGAAAGAAAAAGGAGAGGAGACCACCATATCGGCTCGACTTTCAGAGAGGGATGTCTTCCAGGTTAGTAAGAAAAAGTGTATTGGTTGAGACTTTAAGATGACAGAAGATCTTAGTGGGTATGACATGGATGGAGTCATGTTGGACCTGGGATCTGATGTGAACATTTTACCCAAGAAGTCTTGAGAATTGATGGGTAAGACTAAGTTGGTTTGGTCACCCATCCATCTCTTGTTATCCAATCAATACAAGATATATCCCATAGGTTGGCTAGATAAAGTAGAAGTAAACATCGAAGGAGTGAAAACAAAGTCTGACTTTGAAGTCATTAAGACCATGGATGAGTCTAATCCATATCTTGCATTCTTGGTTATTGATTGGGCCTTCAATAATAACGTGTTGTTAAATTTGAAGAAGAGGCAGATATCCTTTGAAACTGACACCCTATGCATGGTCATGCCACTAGACCCATCTAAGGGCGACCACTATAGATGAGGATGCGCAAAGCTCGGGCATTGAAAATATTTACAAGGTCACAGGGTACAAGGAGGACTACATCAACCCCACCGCAGATGGTGAATTGAGCTAGAGAAGTGTCAATTCTTATGACATTGATTCTGAGGATACCTTGGATAGATGGTAGAATAATATTTATGAGGTGTCAACAAGGAGGTGCACATGTGTCTCGACAAAAGAGTGCATGGAATATTTCAACTCTTACTGGTATGATGGGCCGGATCCGGTGGACACATTCATTTCATGGATACAACACATTTTTTAGAAACAGTGACCTTGTGCACTTGACTCAATACTGATAGAAATTCCCACAATTTGGTTGGCTACACCTCAAGAATCACATCACTAATGGGAAGATAGTGAAGCATCCATGAGAGACAAATTCAGAATGGCTAGGAGATTTTGCCTATATATGTGTGCTTTTGAAGGATGGTGGGTATCCAAACATCCATAGTCGATATGTCATCACCACATCCCAGGGTCTCCTAAGAGGATTTGAAAGAAGGTCACCTTCCTGGAACCCAGAATCCCCCTCACACCGCACAAAGAAGCGAAACTACAAGGGAAGGCTTTTGCTAGACTCCCCTTGAAAAAACATAAAGACTTGTCTCATTCTACCACCACTAACCCCATTTATAATACAAATGAAATTTATAGAAATCTCTTACTTCATCATACTCAAGGGGAAGAACAAACTGGTGGAATACGTGTGAAGCAGTAGTACGGCCTACTGGGGGTCGTGACACTTCTGTGAATACTCGGCATCCATACAGAGAGGCACAAGAAACATGTTTGGTGCCTCCCGTTGAATCATGAGTGAACATGTATGGGAATTTTCAATCCAGATTTGGATCCCAGGGCTCTCACATATAAGGATGGTGACATTTTTGTTGAGGGTACTAGCAATAACTACATTAGCTTTCCCAACACCTAAGATCAGATTGTTTAATTTAGTCGTTGAAGGGAAATTATTCCCTAATTAATACTCTGGCATACAAGCTCGCAATTGATGGAAGTAACAACTCATGCAACCACCAACTAGATAAACCACGACCAGCAGTGTTGGAATATGGCACAATTACATATGTCGAAAATAGCTTACGACTACTTTCGTTCCAGCACCCAATTGTCCCGCAATACTCATTTGGAAACTTGTTTCCTTTCTCATTATTGTTACCTTTTTTTGTATGCCCCTCCTGCCATGTATAAAAAAACCCCTAAACTAAGCTTTGTCCCCATAGTATCCAAATAGCAACTAAGAGCCAACCACCCCACCCACTTCAAAAAACACCTTTTCGTGCCCAGCTTAAAATTTTCATGGCCTCCTCAAGAAACTTGGGGCCAAAAAATATCTTGGGTTGCCACCAATTTCCAAATGGAAGAAAAATCATTTCCTTAGCACATCACCTTCACATGGTTCCAAACAGGGTGGGTACACGATGTCCATTTCATCGATTATGATGTCTACAGCTCCGAGCAGTTCCCCACCTTAGCCTTTCACCACTATGCTCACAATGTCAATGGTGAATATGGAAGGACACTAACACCCACCCAAGAGTGGGCCCAACCTCCCCACCAGGTGGGCATCCTCTCCTTCCTAGAATGTCCTCACTTTTGGCATAGTAGAATTTTTACCATGTGTGCATGCATATTACTAACTCAAATGCATGGTGGCTACCTATGGCTGAGAGAAATACCTTATTGATGAGGTTGTAATTCTCCACTTGATAGGCCTACCCATACAGGTGAAGAGACAGAGAAATCCCTTACTATTAAGGATGTCTCCCAACAAGAAATATATGGCCCATACTCTAATCGTTGAGGAAGGAGTGGAATCCTTATTTTAGAAATCAGCCCCATACCAATTTGTTTTTCTACACAACTCATAGCTTGCAAACTTTTGTGCAAATGTACCAAAGAAGAATGTCCATACAGAGTCATCATAGCAGCTGAGTGGTGCGTCTTTGGGATTCAAATGGCATGGGCCCAGTATGTAATGTATTAATTAATAAATGATTGTTTGGATGCCCAGAATTCAAGCAAGGAATTCCATTACAGTTGGATCCTATTGTTGTTGGCAATGGTACTCTAGTAGTCCCCTCGAGGGTTTGAATGACCTATCGACAGTTGGTGTATCTTTGAAGCTCCCTACTTCTTGTGACTACATGAAATTCAGGATCCTCACATCCAAAATTCACACAATGATTTATTCCAAGAGTGATATAATTGCCTCATCCAGACCACCACATCGCAAGAACGCTTCTTGCACACCCTTATCAACATGTATGATGGTTACCTTATCTTTGAATGTACTTTACATAACATATGAATTTATCTTAATGATGACCAGGGTGTTGCAATGGCACTCCTTACTTTCCTTATTCACGAGGATGACATTCAGCAAGGTGTGGTCCAATGGCCTACGCATCTTCACCAACTCTCAGTCGAAGACACTATGACTCTAGAGACACACACTAAGTGCAACCAAGATCATAAAAAGGTTGAAGAAGTGTGGCAGCAAACTTAGTAGGAACCCTCCCATGGTAGGGGTACCCATATTGAGGTTGTAGGAAAAATTCCCTGGACCCCCCCACCTGTGCAGCATCTAGTTCAACCTCCACCACCGATATCTAAGTGACCATGATCCAGCTCCTCCATTCACACTTCTACCCCATCTACTCAACCAGGACCTACTTAGATGATGCCAGAAATAACAACACTAATAGACACATTATGATGCCAATTGTTTTTGTAACAACAACTCCATTCTAAGGCTCTATGCAATGTCGGCCATATTTTCCAATAGTTAGGAAGCATTGTGCAAGTACCAGTACACACTTCACGTCCATTGCCTTCTAGCATCAATGCCAATTCTCCTACTCGCATCCTTTGGGTGGACCCACCATGGTGTGATTCCTTTGGCTCTGATCCCTACCCCTCTCATGCAAGAATGTGCCACCACATTACTCTTTGAATTAGGTGAGCGCAACGAGTGGCTTGGGCAAGCCCATACCCAATTGCAACTACAACATCAAGTAGATATCATCGCACACAAATAGGCACGTGAGAAGTATCAAAAATAAATGTAGGAGCATCAATCCTTACAAGAGAAATATGATGCCGACAGGGAGGCACACACAGCCACTCGGGGTCAATACGTCGAGCTTCATTCATCTTTCCATAACCTGTTGGGGGAGGTGGACAACTTATATGCCATGATTCCTACCACTTTTTCTCCAACCTGCAACACTCCCTAGGCCTTATTCTCTCTGCAGTAAAGGATTTCCTACAACAGCTTGAATTGCATGTCACTGACAATGGTAAACCACTGCTTCGGATCGACTCACCCAATTCTCCTTGTCCCACACTAATTTAGAAAGCTCAAGTATCTCTCCACATCGTCCAATTACAGATGATAGCTTTCTCCAAGTTGGTGGAATATAACTCAACCTTGTAGACTCACTTATTAACCCCACCTGAAGTATCTACCATTGCAGAATGAATTATCACAGTCAAAATGGAGGTTGCACAGCAGAAGCAAGATATCACTTCCCTACCTCCTTGGGAGTAAGTCATTGTGATGTAGGCTATCGCTACAAGAAAAAAAGAGATTATTGCGGAAAGAGTAGAGCACCAAAACATATCAGTTATGATTTCCATCACAGCCAATATGGCCTTGACTTTGATCACCCAGATGTTTGACGTGTTAGTCATTGCCATTCCTCAGATTGAGCAGCTCAATAACATCTATCTCACTACTTCAATAGTCACAGTTGATGTTGTAGAAATAGTCATCCAACTTACTGAAATGCTTCAAGAGCGTTTCTATGAGCTTGAGAGTCAGTTTCTAGAATTCTTTCAAAAACTCAAGGGCACAGTGTTTTCCATCATAGAGATCATTCAATAAAGAAGTTGGCTCAAGGGCAAGCCAGATAATAGTGTTGGGGGCATGTTTGCACCAAAAGTTTTGGCTTCAATTTTGTGTGTGTGCGCACAAATGAAGTTGTGTGTGCTCATTCCATAGTTCTATGTACACCTAAGGAAATGTGCAAGGAATTCCATGGAGTGCGCATCGGACTAGGTTTTTTTAGTAGCATGCCAAATGTAAAGACTACCAAGTGTGTGTTGGTCCAATTTTTGTTAGTCACACCATAAACCAAGAAGATGCCCACCGAAATCAAGAAAGGAATCACTAGGAAATCTCCCTAAATGATTATTGTCAGCAGCATATGAAGTCATGGGGAGACCAAAGGATGGGCTAGCCAGGTAGTTAAAATTTCCCCTAATATAGAGAGTCTATGTGGAGCACTAGAAGGCACCAGAAGTGTGTGAGGTAGTTGGATCAGAAAAGCAAGTGGAGCAAAGAAGAAAGAGACAATTCTCCCCAATAGTGGAATATATAAAAAGGATCTCTAATCTCAAAACGAGAGTTGGTGAGTTAGTCTATGGATTGGCTATCTGACTAGTTAGAGAGTTTTTAGTTAGCTTAGCTACTAGTATCGAGCTCACTCTAAGCATGTTGTAATATTGTGATGTTTTGAATATATTTCTATGTCTTTGACATGTCTGAGTCTTAAGGCAAGGCGCATGGTGCATTATGTTGTATTTCCATAGGTTTATATAGTAATGATGTGAAGTTATATGGCTATGATGGACAGTGCACTGTATAACTCTGATGTGATGGAATTCCCTCAGTAATAAAGATATGGAAGTTTTGATATAATCTGTGTATGTGATGAATGAGTTGAATGTGTGTGTGTGTATTGTTTCATTTCTTAGTCCCAAATAGTTTATCAGACCTGAGTTACATGGATGCCAATTGCAGTAATGTTATGTATGTTTAATCCTTCATCCCTATCAAAAGACCTTATGGTCTCTATGATCCTCTTTGCATATCAAGTGAGACCTTCCTTGGCCCTGGCCGAGGATTGATATGTCAGTGCTTGCTATAGTGGGAAAACCCCCCTACGGACTACACTAGGGTTCTCAAGTGCAGGTAGAGATAACTGTCTAAAGTCTCCTACTTTTAACAACTATCCTGACAACACCCCATATTCGTGCATAAAATACAAAGTATAGAGATCTGGTAGTCCTACCTTAAACTCCACGTCCGGTGTCAATCCATTTGCGTTCGGTTGTTCCTCAACTGCAAATCTTGTCCCAAGGCTAACCTGCATTCACCAAAAGACAAACAAGAAACTACGAACATGCATTATATATATGGATTAGTGGGTTAGATGTCATAACAAAATGTAAATCAAATATCAATATTGAACACATCATGTGGCGAGACAAAAAAAGTACTTCTTTATATTAATCTCACAAAGTCACTTTCAAAATGAGATTGGTGACTGCTCCTAGAACTCAGTCCTGGGCTCCTCTTCACCAAGCTCCAACTACTTCCATGTATCCTTATTCTCTCACACTTCTCTCTAGAGAATGGGCATAGGCTTATGAGTAAGGAAAAAGGCAAGAACTAGGGAATTTTGGCTCAAAACTCACAATGTGGCTGCAAATTCTTGGGGCAAGGGGGGATTATGAAATGGGCAGAGTTTCACTTCTTTCATGATTCTCCCTAGAATGAGACCCCAACACCTTCTTTTATATGCCAAAAATATATTTATTCGGTTGGGTGACGGGCTATAGGTGATCAATTGGTTAGGAAACTACCCAAAAGCTCGTATTCCCTTGCAAATTTTTATTTTTTGCATATTTTGTGGGAATACGCGGGTTGTAATGGTGTAGCTAGCATACGTACGTGGTCAGTAATGGTGTATCTAGCATAAATACATGGGCAGTAATGGTGTAGGGCGCATACATCTTCAAAATTTTGGTTTTTAAGAAGAGTTATTCAGTATTGGCTTGGAAAAATTAGTAAGTAAGATGGCCTATTGTTGGGTATGCATGTCTGGTGAAAATTAGGCTTATAACAGATGCCCCCTAATGTGTGAGGTCAGAAGACCATCTGATGGCCGAAATACATTACAAATATTTTACCAACGTACGGAGCGAGTGAGCCTAGGACCAAAGTTCGGGAGGTGCCATCTGCAAAATAACAATTGTCTCACCAAGGCGGGCATACCCATGCTCGGGATTAAATAAATCATGGTTTCCAATCAAATACATTGCAGATCCATGTCATATAACTATATAAAGTGTAGCTACGAGTAGTACACAGTGGATCTACATCTCAAAATTGAAAGATATGCATGAATAGTATCCATCTTCAAGAAGGTAATGACGCCTGATGGCTGGAGATGAGGCCTTTAGAGCTCAAGCAACAACTTCAAGATCTTCAAAAATCGGGTAGGAGTGTAATGTGAGTGTATGACTTAACTACCCAGAGGTTTTCGATGGCTGGTCAGGGAACAAACAAGAGGATCTCGATGATTAGGCAAAGAACTTCATTGATTTCAAACAAAGACTTTGATTGGACTTTCGGGATGGTCGGGCACAAGGACAAGAGACAAACTGCAGAAGGGCTGACTCAAGTTGGGTAAAACTTCCCTTGGACAAAAGAACGATGAATGATGAGACTCAGGCAGCATGACATTGACATAAGTTCACGTTGTCGGAGGCAACGCAAACTCTCCATATGTTTGGAAGAATAACCAAATGGAGGAGGACACAGCTCTATGTTACGAGAAAAGCTTCCTAAGGTCATATTAAATCCTAGAGCTTGAAGAACAAATGGAAGGATGTGTTTTTTCCAAGGGCGACTCATTGTGCTGCCATAAAAAGAAAATGCTTTTCCCGTCCTCTTTTTGGGGTATATTTGATTTTTTTTGTCTTTTTCAATATTTTGAAATCTTTAAAAAGAATAAAATAATGCTACGTTACAAAGGAGGAACGAGTGTTGCAAACATACTAGTTCCAAGCGCAAGGAACACATTGATGCTCAGAGCAAGGAAACATGTGCAGGAAAAGGACACTCGGAAAGATTCCTCCATGGGTCAAGGTGTCAAGATGCAGAGACAAAGTGATACAAGGCTTGCGTATAAGGCATGCTTCAAAGGTTCAATTGAGAGCCACATGGAGTCAGCATTAGGCCAAAGACGAAGGAATGAAAATGTGATTAATAGGACATAATGATAACGTCCTTCAATGTAATTTTAAATGAGCCGAGAGAAGGTAAGCTCGGTGGTTTTTCATTTTTAGAGAGTCTAAAAAAGCGCAAAAGAAGACTCCACTGGGGTAGCTTTTTCGAAGATAGTCTAGTCGACTCGAAAAAGGGATAAATTAGCACTGAAAAGACATCTGTTCAAAACCATTTTAACAAGTGTGACAAAGACAAGATCACTCGACAATCTTTTCAATTTTAAGGATTTTGAAAAGAGATTAACTATGAACTCGCTGCCTTTTTCTAGATTTAGTCTCCTTAGCCGTAAAATGTTGAAGTTTGTTGAGGAGAACGCTCCCGGCTAGACGAATCTCCCAAGGTGCACCTTTTTCCTCCTTATTCGACCGGCCGGAAAAAGGGGTAAACTCATTCCAATAGATGTTTTTTTGAACCAATTAACGAGTGTGAAAGAACAAGGTCACTCGGCGATCTTTTCAATTTTAAGGAGTCTGAAAAGAGCTTAACTATGGACTCTGTAATGGATGTTCTTCTGGACTGGTTTAACGAGTGTGAAGAAACAAGATCACTCGGTGATCTTTTCAATTTTAGGTAGTCTGAAAAGAGATTAACTATGGACTCTGTGGGAGTTCCTTTTTCGTAAATTTAGTCCCTCAGGCCCGAAAAAGGGTTAAACTTATACCTAAGAATGCTCTTCTAGCGAACCAAAATTCCTAGAGTATACCTTTGTTCGTACAATTGACCATCCGGACCGAAAAAGGGGTAAACTACCGCCGGACAAACATGCCTTCAAATTTTAGTTTGGCGAGCATGAAGGACAACAAGATCGCTCGGAAATCTTTTCATGTTTAGAGGGTCTAAAAAGGGCTTAAAAGAAGACCTGTTTGTTTTTTGGGAGTCCCGAGGGTGAGGCCAAGAGTGATAATATATCAGACATGTGAAGTCTCAAACTCATAATCAAGACAAGACTAAAAGGACTCCCAAGCCTATAGTCATTAGCGACGGCATGGACACCAAAATGCGACCAGGATCTACCTAGGGCATCCATGTGAGGGTAGGCTCTACCACTAAATTACGACACTTCTAGAGCAGCAATGACGGTTCTGTGTCACAATTCAGCGGGGTCGATCCTATGGTAAAGCGAAAAAAGAAAACGAGGTGCAACAAGTGGAGGTGGAATCCTAACTCAAATGCACAAAGTTGGAAAAACTACTTTTCACCAAAGGACTTGAAAAGTGACCCAACTCCTAAAAAGTTCATCGAACCAAAAGTAAAGTGTATCATAACATCCAATGAGAAACTCAAGAACCACGTTACATGATTTTCAAGCTAGAAGAAATGACAACGGGGGTCAAAAAATGACAAAAAGTGCCAAAAAAGTCTATAAATAGAACCTGGCAGCTCATTATCACCAATGCGAATTGATAATTGACCAAAAATCCAGAAACACCCCTTTGTGAAAGAAACTGATTCTGGGAGCTTCAGTGGATGAAACAAACTTCCGCTTGGACCAAGTAATTACAAACTAGTCCCTCCTACATTTCCAATCTTCCTTTTTGCATTTCTTTTTGTTTTTTGGAGGGGCGCACACCCTTAAAAAGGTAGGCCCTGCGTGTACGCGGGATTTCCAAGCACAGCTCGTGCATGCATGCGGGCAGAGAATAGTTTTCCCGCATACATACGCAATTGTCCCCAATACAGCCCACGTACATCCTCAAACATATGAAAAAATTAAAAATGCATCATTTGACTCTGTTTTGAACTTGTCATTTTGCAGAATGTATGACCATTGGAGAGAGAGAGAGCATGAGGAAATTGATACAATGGTCAAGGAAGACCCTATTGTTGTCATCGCATTAAAACAATGTGGGTTGTGGAAATTCTTTCGGTGTCCACTCATGCGGGCACAACCCAGGCTGTTGAATGCCTTGGTGGATTATTGGCACTGAGATGCAGAGGCTTTTATGCTCGAGGGGTAGTCATTGACTCCAAAGACTGAAGAAATTTACTTCCTGATTGGCCTCTCAAGGAGAGGTGAACCAGTCTACCTTCATTCTTTTCCTCCTGGGCCACACAACATTGTCGAATTGATCGGGCAACACTGCGAGGCTGGAATAGATAAAGTGGGTTCCCAGATATCGATCCACAAAATCACCAACCTATCACTGAAAGTGATAATTTTACTTATTGGGTGGATCACTAGATCTGTAGCTTTACATCAGGCCTCTCGGGCGCATATGCATTGCGCAGTACAGTGCTTAAATGCACGAGTGTTCGATTGGACTACAACCATGCTAGAGTGCATGAAGAAACAACTCACAGAGTGTCGTGGGTGAAACAACAAGAACTTCAGGTTCAGGACTATTCTTTTCTCTTTCTTCTTCGAGAGGGTACCCAGTCTTAGTCCCTGAGAGACAATACGGGGGCACGTGGCCTCCTTCCCAGCAGTGTGCAGATGGGCAACATTGTTGCCACAATAGGGGAGAGGGAGGACCATCGAGGCCTTCGATGATACTTTTTTCGACTGGTGGTCTTGGTAGATTCCAGCTATAGAGGACTACCCCTATGTCAGGATCAACTTCTCTAGAGATCCTGATATTCTCGTACCTTCCTGAGTGGAGCGAGGATAATTAGGTACGTTTTGCTTTTTTTTTAAATTTTAATTTTTGACTCTTTTATATATATATCATTTTTTATGTGTACCAGAGCACCTGACAACTATGTATTTGTTATGTACAGATGTGAGACCAGTGCATCCAACTAATTTTGAGTAGAGCAGGTGTCGTCCACGACCAGAGGTAGCAGCAGCAGTGGCCGTCATCCCAGCAGCATCAGCGGGGGTACCTCCAGTTGGAGAGGCTGAGAGAGTTTTGAGACAAGTGGAGCGAAACTTGACCGCACTCACCCGTACTGTGCCTATGGTCGAGATCGAGGATCTCCCACCATCTATGCAACCTCATGTTGTTGGGGTGCCACGGACCTAGGTCTAGCTATTTCGGCATTTGGCAAACATAGTAGTCCACTATGGCAGGGCCAATAGGCCTCGTGCTTAGCTTAGGGTGGACCATTTACGTGCTGAGGGAACTTTTTGTATATTTTTGAGGTTATAAGCCCCGTGATGTATACTAGACATATTTTTGAGGCTCTTGTGCCCACCTATGTACTCTGATACTTTTGATATATATATATATAT
>JZKD02S1612935.1:535468-561353 GCA_000966675.3 Picea glauca | reverse complement strand
TATTTACATCTTTTTATGTCTTATGGATTACATTTATTTACAAATGTATTTACATGTGTATGTGTGTTTTTTCTTACATGTGTGCAATATGCCAATCTAATACTTGATTAGCTAGAGTATCAGTCATTTGATTCAATCTCCTAGGAACATGGATATACGTAATGTAATCAAAGAAACATTCTAAGAGGCGTACCCTAAGGAATCATCGATGTAGAGTAGGATCATAAACGAGGTAAACCCCATTTAACTGGGACACAACCAATTGTGCATCTAAGTAGACTTGGAGGTAAGAGATACCATGTGACAAGGCGTCACAAAGCAACTCTATTACTGCACTGTATTCGGTAACATTGTTTGTGGAGTCACCTAAATAGATACCTCTAGAAGATAACAACTGGCCTTGAGGTGTGAAGATTACCCAAGCTGCAGAAGCAAGCCTCTGAGTGTACCGGCTAGCACCGTCCGCAAATCCAATGAACACGTCTGAGTCACTTGACATCTACCACAGTGAAAAATTTGACATCAAAATGACACGTCCATAAGACCAAAAAGACAAAAACTAAAAATGTATAAGAACTATACATATGTATAAGAAGTCACCCAAGGAAACCCACCTACGAGTAATACTTCTTGAGGTAGAGCCCATTTCTAGGCTCCGCTAAAGTGTTCCCTTCAAAATCAACCAGACGATAATTTCCCTTCTTTAATACTTCCTTCACGATGAATGGTCTGAACCAAATGGGTTTAAACTTGCCTACCCCCAGGGGATTCTTATCTTGGTCATAGATCAGGACAAGGTCACCTTCGGAGAAAATACAAGGATGAATGGATTGATCATACTGACACTTGACTCTTTGCTTGTGAGCCTCGTTAGCCAAGGTTGGATCACATCGTTGATCATTGAGCTGCTTGAGATATAATAAGTGTTCCTCAAGAGGTGAAGTGTCTGGAAATAACTATATTTCCAATTTAAGAGATGGGATCTGGAATTCTATAGGCAAGACTGCTTCCAACCCGTAAACAAGTTGAAAAGGTGAGAAACCAGTGGAAGTCTTTACAAGCATTCGGTAGGCCCACAATGTCGAGTATAACATCAAATGCCAATTTGACTTGGTCGAATTGATCGTTCGTTGTAGAATGGTCTAGAGTGACTTATTCATAGCTTCCACCTGACCATTCTCTTTTAGGTAATAAGGTGATGAGTGTTCTTGTCTCAACCCCAGCTTTGACGTTAACTCAAACATCATTTTATTCTAAAAGTGATTGCCATGGTCAGTGACAATCTCCTTTTGGACACCGAACCTTGCTATTATCTGATTAAACAAGAAGAGAGTTATTGTCTCTCCATCATCCTTGAACGTCAACATAGCTTTGACCCACTTGGTGAAGTAGTCTACTGCTATGATGATATAACAGTGCCCCCTGGTTGGGGGGCAGTGGCATGTAGTATAATAAATCCCCCACTTGGTTAAGGGGCCAACTGTGATGATGGGAAACATGGGAGCAGGATGTGCCCTCATCTTCCATGAGAATATCTGACATGGGTGGCACTTCTTGACCAATTCAATGCAATATTTGATTAACATCGACCAATAGTAATCATCTCGTAGAATCTTTTGGGATGTTTCCAACCCAGAAAAATGACCACCACATGCTCCAGTGTCGCAGTCATTAAGCATGAGTTCCCCTTCTTCATGGGTGAGACATAAATGAAGTATGTAATCTATACCTCGACGATACAAAGTGTTTTCGAGAATAAGATAGTTTTTTGCCTGATGGCGTATACGTCGACGCTCATCACGAGAAGCAGAGGCAGGTCACTTCAAAGTCTAGAGATAGACTAGTATATCTCCATACCAGGGGTCCGAAGATGCGATCAAAAATATATCTCCTTCAATCGGTGATTCTTCAGGCGTAACGTCACCTGACTCGACCGGAAGTTCCGAGATGAGTTCTGCAAAGACCATCGACTTTTTGGATTTTGGTGAAACAAAATCCAAGTCAAATTCCTAGAGGATAAATATCCATCTATTGATCTTTCAATCGATTATGCATCGTGTCAACACAAATTGGAATGGATTCACAATGGAAATGATGGTGGTCTTGCGAAATAGGATACAGTGACAGAACCGTTGGACAGCATGAATTGTTGCCAACGCAAGTTTCTCAACATGGGAGTATTTGAGTTCTGGTCCAACCAGGCCTCGTCTCAGGTGGTAACTAACATGCTCTTCAAGAAAATCGTCATGTTGAACCAAGACCATGCCGATGGTCGACTCTGCAGCGGCCAAGTATAATAATAAATATTTATTATAATTGGGTGGCCAAAGCAGGGGGGAAAACATGAGGGCACATTTCAACGCTTCAAAAGAGCATTGAGAGGCTTCATCCCAATGGAAAGGAATGTCTTTCTTTATTAAATGTATGAACCCTTTTGTGATATCGGCATAGTTTGCAATGAAACGCCATAAAAAGTTTGTTTTTCCCTGTAAACTCTGAAGCTGAGGGACTATGCACGAGGGAGGCAACTGAACTATCACCTCAACCTTTAAAGGATCGACCATGATCCCTGTTGTTGAAACTATGAAACCTAGAAGACAACCCGACGTCATGCAAAAACTGCATTTGTTTGGATTCAAGTGAATTTGATAGTAGCGACATCGCTCAAAGATAAGTCGGAGGTGTGTGTGATGATCATCTCTCTTATGAGATCGTGACGTTAAATCATCGAGATAAGCCTCGACTAGGTGTTTGAGATATTGGAAAGCAAAATACATGGCCCACTAAAAAGTGGCTCCATCATTCTTCAGGCCAAAAGGCATCTTCCGATAAGCAAATTTACCCCATGGATAGATCAAATTTGTTTTATGCTGGTCCTCGAGTTTGATCTGTATCTGATTGTATTCTGAGAAACCATCCATGAAATAAAAGACCTCGCAGCCTACGCATTCATCAGCAATCTGGTCAATATATGGGGTGGGAAAATATCCTTTGGACAGGCCTTGCTCAAAACACGAAAGTATGTATATACGCGAATCGTACCCTGCTTTTTGTTGACTGGAATGGGATTCGACACCCATTGAGTCAATTGGATGAGGTAGATGAAACCAACTTTGAGTAGTTTCTCTACTTCATCCTTAATAGTTGTTTCTTTCCAAGGATTAACCAGATGAAGCTTCTGTCGGACTGGCTTGGCATCAGGGTAAGTCGTAATCTCATGTTTGACGATCCTTGGATCAATGCCTGGCATTTCCACGTAAGACTAGGAAAAAATGTCACGGAATTATTTAAATAAATCTGTATAGATCTGAATCTCCTCAGGGGAACAGTCTACTCCGATGAAGACATTCTCCATGACGTCAAGGGTTCTGGAGATATCAATAGGTATCATTTTAGCAATGGTTCCCATATTACCCTCGGCATAAACTACATGCGTAGCTAAAGGATTGATAGGACAGAACCTATCTCCAGTCATAGTCAACACAAATTCTCCTGCCTTTATTCTTCCTAAAACTGGGAGGAAGTATGATCTGTGATGGAGATCATCCCAGGGTCTGTCTGGACTAGTCAATGCCTCTAAAATCGCCTCATCTGAGGGCAAGACCAGGTCTAAGGAATCGGTAATGGCAAGGGAACCTTGAGCCCAGGCAGCCTCGAGAATTGGATCTAACTCTTGTGCGGGAGTCAGATAGGGGTCAATGGAAGCTTGATGGAAAATAGAGTATGCAACTTCTATCTTGGACAAGTGCATGGACATGTCATGGTGCCCTGTCCCTTCCGTCATGGTTGATAGGGAAGGAAGAATCCACGGATCATTAAAGTGATTCATGTAGAATGACAACACTGAAAATATTTCAGCCTTAGGCTAGTCGGGGACAGCTGATATCATTTTGACATCGTCGGAAGGAGGCGGGTAATCGAAAGTACCCATGAGAGGTGGGCACAAACCAACCTCCATGTTGACGATGTCGGGTTCTGGGTTATTAATCATCGAGACCGCGGATGCCCCCGTTGAAGGGTCAGGTCTGGAGAAAGACAATTGATCAATGGTCATGATTTGAGCCTCATGTGGAAACAACAAGCCCCGAAAAACTATGGAAACCATTGCATGCATGGCATATGTCCAACTCCTTCCTAACAGGAGGTTGTAGTCGAGAGGTGCATCGACCACTTCAACTTCGACGCACATGGTATTCCCTCCTAACTGCATGAGGAAAGAAGGAATGATTCCATGTGGTCTAAAAGAACGACCATAGAAATCCATAATAAGATTAGGTGAAGGAGACAGAACAAGTTGTTCAATGGCCTTCCAACATGCCAATGACATCACGCATGTCAAGGCACCCTCATCAACCACTGTATGGAAAATATTCTGGGTAGACGATTTCATGGGGTGAGTGACTACTATCTGAAATGAGACGTGGTATGGGAGACGAGGCTTCAAGTTAGTTGTATCAAATGTGATAGTTCCTGGATTACATGTCTCAGTGGATCCTAAGGCAGCTAGCAGAGCCTTTCTCTGCAAAGGGAAGCTCTAGAGGACCTCCAAAGCAAACATTACGCAAGGGGTTTGTGACAAATCTTCCACCACAGAGTAATTATGGGCGGCCCTCGCATTTGGATTATGTGAAGCCTTCTTGAACGCCCCTTTCGGGATGCATGTCATTGTTTCACCCAACGTTCTCTCGATATGGAGAGGAACAGACGAGTTTTCAGATTCTTTACCCTTTTCGGAAGTACTTGGCATTCTGTAATCATGTGCCCTAGTAGCTATGTGAGCTTCACCTTTCAACATATAGACATTCGAAGTCGAGGGATTGCTAGACGATGAAGGGGGTCCCTGACTGCCCCCATCCGTGTTTGTATAGGCTTCAGTTAAATTTTTCCCATGAGGAAATGAGTCCGTTGACACTGTAGGTTGTTGTTGCACCAATAACTTTTGGGCCTCTGCGAGTCGAGGGCACAAGTGAGTCGGGTGGTCTTCTGTGCAAACGCTACATGGATACTTTGACTTATTTCTCTTTGTGTTTCCCCCACCAGCATTATTGGTAGGTTTCTTATCCCCCTTACCCTTCTTTCATTTTTTTTCTTCCCTTCAGCCTATTGGTTGGCCTTTGGGTATGTCGATTGCACGTTGTGTACATTCGACGTCTGAGCAGGGGGATTAGTTGAACTAGGAGTTGGGTTGGACATTGTCTATTGTATCGAAAATTGTTGCAATTGGTTTGACAGTGGATCAGTGGGATTTTCTTGTGTTGAACCAACAATGTCGTCAGCATGTGGTCCAGAATTGTGTCTAGTCTTATCAAGAATAGGTTGTGGTGCATCTAGCAAAAATTCATAAATAAAACTAGACTAAGAGTAAATCATCTCTAGTTGTTGATCTCTCATTATCGCTTCTTCCTCCAAAAATACCCCCGACGTTGCTACATCCTTAGATAGTTGGGGTAACAAAGACTTAAGGAACCATTCCAACAGGAATGCTGGTGGAACTAGTACTTTAATCAAACTCTTTCGACGCCGCCATTATTGGATGTGATCAGAGATATGGTCAGCCTTTGTCTGCTCAAAGTTGGCCACCAGTTCTATGTCATCATTGTATCTCACAGGTAATTGAAAATGGTTTAAGAAAACCATTGCCAATTCGCCAAAAGTAGAGTATCTTGAGCAGTTGAGCTCGATATACTATTTTGTGGCACTCCCGATAAGAGTGTGTTGAAATAGAAGCAATTGGACGGAATCATCTCTCAAATATTTGGATGAGCACCATAGGTGAAGTGTGGTCACATGATCGCCTAGATCTTCGTTAAGATTTACTTCAAATTTTGGAATGTCCGAGGGCAACTTGGTCAGCATAGCAGGCCAATGTGGATCGTGACAGATTGTGTCATTCAATAATCTTGACAAGTCTGGCAAATGCAAAGCTGCCAGAAACAATAGTTTAGGTTGTTCAGTATGTACAGAAGGATAGGAGCCTAGGATTTGGCCGGCACCAGGTTGCCAGGAAAATTTAGGTTGTTGGCCTGGGTTCTGGTAAAAACCATGGCCTAGGCCAACATTCAGATGTTATGCTTGTTGAGACGTCATTGGCTGATTCCTGTAGTAGGACGTTGAGGGCTGAGAAGGGATTGCTCCCGACATAGTGTTCCAAAGGTTCTGGAAAGGGTTTCCCCCTACCGATCCGACGGGCATAGGTCCTGAGCCTTGCTCGGGGTTCCATTGACCATGGAAGGGGTTTCCCTCGGTCAGCATCCCTGACAAGGGAACTGATCCCTTCCATGGATTCTAAGGTCCTTGAGAAGTGTGTGCCCCATGTGCAGGAATAGTACCCTACGCAAGGTTTTGTGATCCAAAACCAGGGTTTCCCATGGCCAAGATGGCAGCTAACGAGAATGCATTGTTACAAAATGTGTTGAACAAAGAAAATGGCAAAGAACCCACCAGTGTGGTACTAGAAGAAGGTCATTGACTACCTGCTCCGGACAGGTTGTAGTTCATGGTCAGCCAGACGGGTTGCTGAGGAGCACTGCCAAGCGAGGGAGACGATAGAGTTATATGACCCTTGTCGTAAGGGAAAGCATTATAAGGGGTTGAGGTGCCCCCCATGGACACTTGCAGAGAATATTTTGAGCTCCCTTCCCCCAGACCCAAAGTTTGTAGGGTGGAGTAGGAAAGGATCGAGTTCATGTCAAAGTTGGGAATCTCATATGAAAATGGAGGGCCCATCGCACTCTACATAAATGGTGCAGTGATCGCTGCCATGGAAGGAATCGGACCACTGCCCAAGGTAGAGGCGGTCGAGACCATAGTGGCTCGGACCTGGGAAGGTGAGTTAGGAGGCAGAACACCCCCATATGTGGCAGCCATAGAGGGAGTATGAGGACTCCCTGACGAAGTAGCAGCATTTTCTTCCATCACTGCTTGCAGGATTATCTGACGCTTGTGATGCATTACCCTTGGAGGGGCAATCTGTATCAGAAGTAGCGTCGACAAGTCGGTGATTGGAGAATTATATAGACCAAGATCTTCCACTCCAAGGTTAGAAATAGTTGGTCCCTTCGGAAACGAATTTTCTCCTCTCAGAGATGGCTCGGGTACAGCTTCCTGTGGCCCAGTCACCTCAAATGACCCTTCCTGGTCAAGTCTTTGCCTTCACGGTGGCGGTGGTGGCTCCAAGTTAACCGGCGGTAGGCCCAAAAGCCTTCACGACAGGCGGAGCTCTTGATCTTCCACTATGTGAGAAGATCAATGACACACTAAATATTTCTAACGTTGAAGACCAAAACACACACTAGAAAAAGTTCCTATGAGATGCAGCAAGCAAACCACTATTACTAGTTGGAAGAACAGTTACAACAACCAACACTAGAGAAACTTACCGATGCAAGTGAAACTCAAACATGGAAGCACCCTTTGGGTATACTCTGCAAAGCGTGGCTTGATGTCTACCCTAGCTACCATGGTATACCCCCACAGTCACCTTTGTAAGTCCCTAAAATCAAAGGCAACTAAGTTACCAGCTCGTGAACAACTACCAGTTGGGTACAGTCGACAGTCGAGTGGACCGCAATGAGAAAGGTATCAAGCCCGAAACCTATTGAGGGTATTGAAAGCAAGTGTTATGGAAGATGACTAAGGCCCTTGAATGGATTTGAGACCCATGAACCTATGTGGCAAATGTGATCAACGTAATCCCAAGATAAGTCCTTTATATGCATTCCTTTGCTACGATTGGTCTGGCTTTGGAGGGGTTATATATGCTACCTTTCTGCACGTGATCTCGTGTTTATCCCTTGTGTTAGAGGGGGGGCCCGGATAGTTTCCATGTTACTGGACTTTTTCACTCCCTAGCACAAACTCCTATGTATGTTTTATAGCCTTGAAGAGTTTTCTCTCCAACGTAAATCAAGGCTCTAGCCTAATCTAGTTAATGGACCCTACAAACACAAAGTCTAATAAATTTTAATTAAGAATTGATTTTAAGTGGTTTGTATTAAGTCAAAGGAACAGAAATGAAACTGATGGTGTTTGTAAAGAGACGAAAGAGAAGAACAAATGCTAGAAACAAAATTACTTATTTTTCAACAAACAAAGATTTGCAAATTGAACACTCTTTAACCAACTTTTCTAACTAACTTTTCTCTTTAAGATATTTTAAAAGAAAAAATAAAAACTGAATTTCGCTCGACTGCGAGCTACTTAAAGTCTTAATTATTTAGTAAATAAATTAAGAAATCACTCTTCTTCCTGAAAAAACAACTAACCTAACTACTTAACCAAACAAGAAACTGAAAACTTCTTCTTCTTCTTTTTATGCTCCAAAATAAGAAACTTGAAAATGAATTCTTTTATTTTCTTCTAAAGCAAGTAAAAAGGGAAAAGTGAAGACAAGACGAGACCAAAAACCAACTTCTGGTGTACTGCGGCTCGCAGAGAATTACTGACAATACTAAACAAGTTAATCAGAAAAAAAAACTCACAAAGCTTCTCTCAAACCCCAATCAAGAAAACAAGAAATCTTGATAAAGAAAAAGATAATTGTTGTGAGACCTAGGCCAAAGACTACAAGAAACAGAGACCAGGGATAAATCAATAAAACCCCTAAGAAATACGGCTTCATTCAGGGAAGAGAATGACTACCTCTTCTTTAAAAAATATTTCCCTGACACAGGCACGCCATTGATACTTCAGCAGCCTGTGTATGTACGCGGGTTGTCCAAAGATAGGGTGTGTATGTACACGTGCAGACCCACTGTAGGCCGCGTACACCTCTGTGACTTCTCTAAGAAGAAAAATTAACAGTCAAGCAAACGAGGCAGGGAGTACTAGTATGGAAGACCAGAATCCCTTAAAAACACATAAACTTACAGAAACTCAAGAAATAGTAAATAAACCAATTAAAGACACCCAAAAACAAAAAAACCCTAGAGGTCCCCCAATATGGTTTCCAATTCTGATATAGTGGGAAAACCCCCCTACGGACTACACTAGGGTTCTAAAGTGCAGGTAGAGATAATCGTCTAAAGTCTCCTACTTTTAACAACTATCCCAACAACACCCCGCATTCATGCATAAAATACAAAGTATAGGGATCCGGTAGTCCTACTTTAAACTTTGTGTCCGGTGTCGATCCCTTTGTGTTCGGTTGTTCCTCGACTACAAATATCCTCCCGAGGCTAACCTACATTCACCAAAAGAAAAACAAGAAACTACGAACATGCATTATATATATGGATTAGTGGGTTAGATGTCATAACAAAATGTAAATCAAATATCAAGATTGAACACATCATGTGGCGGGACGAAAAAAGTACTTCTTTATATTAATCTCACAAAGTCACTTACAAAATGAGATCGATGACTGCTCCTCGAATCGGGTCCTGGGCTCCTCTTCACCAAGCTCCAACTACTTCCATGTATCCTTCTTCTCTCACACTTCTCTCTAGAGGATGGGCATAGGCTTATGAGTAAGGAAAAAGGTAAGAACAAGGGAATTTTGGCTCAAAACTCACAATGTGGCTGCAAATTCTTGAGGCAACAGGGGATTATGAAATGGGAAGAGTTTCACTGCTTTCATGATTCTCCCTGGAATGAGACCCCAACACCTTCTTTTATATGCCAAAAATATAGTTATTTGGTTGGGTGACGGGCTATATGCGATCAATTGGTTAGGAAACTACCCAAAATCTTGTATCCCCTTGCAACTTTTTATTTTTTGCAGCTTTTGTGGGTATACGCGGGTTGTAATGGTGCAGCTAGCATATGTACGCGGGCATTAATGGTGTAGCTAGTGTACATATGCGGGCAGTTGTGGTGCAGGGCACATACATCTTCAAAAATTTGGTTTTTAAGTAGAGTTATTCAGTATTGGCTTGGCAAAAATAGTAAGTAAGATGGCATGTTGTTGGGTATGCATGTCTGGTGCAAATTATGGTTATAATAGTGCTTTGGGGTTTTGTTGGAAAAATATGGACGAACCCTCGGACTAAAACTCCCCAGTGTTAAGAAGGACGGAACACACGCAAGCATGGACCAAAGGAAAACCCAAAACTGAGTGATATGTTGTATTGAAATTCAAATTGGTTCCAAATCCCTTAAATAACCCCTTCCAAAAATTGAAAGTGAACTTGGGATCTCAGTCTAACACTATTGCCTTAGGTACACCATGTAGCCTAGCAATGTCTTCCATATAAATTTCTGCAATATTAGTTTCCTTGTGAGTTATTTTCACTGGAATGAAATGTGTAACCTTTGTAAGCTTGTGCACCACTACCATGATGGAATCATGATGCCTTGTTGTCTTGGGAAACTTGGTAATACAATATATAGTAAATTTTGGGTTGTTATATTCTTTGCAATGAAATAATAATCAACCAACTATCTAGTAGAGGTGGATTGACTGTGTGATGAATCGACCGATGGGTCAAGTTGAGTTGATGGTCAAGTCGAAGGTTGAAGTGTTTGACTAGGAAAGTCGAAGGTCAAATTGGTCAACTGGGAAGTTTGAAAGATCAATTGATAGGAGGTCGATAGGAGGTGAAGTGGTAGCTAACTAAAGATAGATTATAGGTCGACTAGGTAGTCAACTGGTAGTCAATTGTAACAAAATCCTGAGATTCGCAAGACTGCAACCAATCATTTACGTGGATCTGTAACCATTTTTGGGCATTTTGATTTAGGGTTTTGCATGTTGTAAATCCTATAGATAAGGCATGTTGTAATTGTAATAATTTGATGTTGCTAGTAGCATTTTGGTCATGTAGATGCAAGTTGAATTGGTTGTAGGGTTGTTCTTCTATAAAGGAGGAGAGTAGGATGATGATTATGTCTTAGGTGTAGACCAAGGTTAGTCATGTAACTCTTTATTGTATAGATGAATATGACAACAAGAGAGCAATATGCTTAAGGAATATTGGTTTTCCAGTTAAGGGTTTCCAGGATAAAATCTGTGTTTATTGTGTGTGTTTGTCTTTTATTTTCTTCTTAAGTTTATATTCTTTTTCCTGGTTGGTTTCATGTGAGGATTAGTTTTCTCTACATGTGGTATAAGAGTGTATCTAAGCAGTTCTGATACAGTTTGTATCAGAGCTCATCTATTGCTATATACGAGTCGAATCATAGAAGGGTTAAGCGGATCTTGGATCTAAGCAAAACTAAGGTCCAGTGGGAGTTGTAAGTCAATGATATTTAATTTGTGCTAGAAAGAATGGAAAGCAGTTTGAGGATAGAGATAGAAAAATCTAATGGCCAGAATTTTGAGTTCTGGAAGCTTAAGATGGAATATCTCCTTGTAGATATAGAACAATGGGTAGTTATGAGTCCTGGAACCATTGTGACAGGGTCGAAGGAAGAATGGAAAAAACGTGAGAGGAGGGCATGGAGTACGATTTGATTTTTTTCTTGCAGATTTGGTATTGTTGAATGTCTCAGGTGAAGATTCTACAAAGAAACTATGGGACAAGTTGGGAAGCTTGTACCAGTTGAAATTCATGGTAAACAGGTTGTTCCTTCTAAATAAACTGTATCTTCCTAGGATGAGTGATGGGAGCTCAATAACAGATCATTTGAATGAATTCAATATTGTAATAATTCAATTATTGTATGTGGATATTAAAATGACTAAGGAGGAGAAATGTATCATCATGTTGTGTTCTTTGCTAGACTCATGTGATAGCTTAGTTGTGGCTATAGGGAGTAATTCGACCACATTAATGCTTGAAGACATGGTTGCATCTTTGTTGTTAGAAGAAATGAGATGGAATAACATGAAAGAATCGACCATGGATTCCTTGATAGTGAGAGGTTGATCGATCAACAAAGATAAATGTAAATTCTCCAGTAGAAATTCTAAGTTGAAGGATAGATCTAAGTCCATGGTTCAGTTAACAAGAATATGTTGGAAATGTGGTAAAGTTGGGAATTACAAGAGACATTGCAAGTTGAAAGTGATTGAGATCAATACATTATCTGACTAGAAGCAATCGACTACGAGAAAGACTACTTTGGATAAGGGATTCGATGTGTATTTGGTGTCGACCAGTACAAAGTTGAATCATGATGTCTAGTTGATTGACTTAGGAGAATCCTTTCATATGAAACCCCACAAAGAATGGTTTTGTGAATATGAGAGAAATGAAGGAGGAGATGTATTCTTGGGGGACGATTCGACAACCAAAATTGTTGGACGAGGAAGAGTTCAACTTTTGCTGCAAAATGGGAGGAGCAGGACCATTCCAGGTGTGTTACATGTTCAGGGTCTGGCAAGAATTCTAATATCTATCAACAACATAAGTGATGCAGGTGTCCACACTTTATTTTATAAGGATATGTGCAAAATGGTTTGGGGAGTGATGCTATTAATGAAAGGAGTTTGAATTGGAACCCTATACAAGTGTTTAGGGAATTTCAACTCGATTGGATGCAACAATGTTTTTTTTCTTGAAGTAGACTCGACTTGACTCAACTTGGGTTGAGTCGATAAAAACCAAATCAACTCTTCTTCGTCAAGTCAACCCAACTATGTTATGGCACTAGAGGATGGAACATATTGGGAAAAAAAGGACTTCAAGCTATGCACAACAAAGGTATCGTCGAAGGTTTGCTTGATTGTAATTTGGAAGCCGATTTATTTGAACATTGCATATAGGGGAAACAAAATCAGGTCTGATTCTCATTTGGAGCTACAAGGGAAAAGGGGATTTTGGAATTGATACATAGTGCATGTTTAGTCCTGTATCAATCCCTTCACTAGGAGGATATCTATATTATGTTTCCTTCATATACGATTTTTCCAAGAAGACATGGCTATATTTCCTGACAAAGAAATCAGAGGTTTTCGAGAAATTTAAGGAGTTTAAATATATTGTGGAAACGCATATAGATAATAAGATATAGGTGTTGAGAATTGACAATGGAAGTGAAATCTATGGAAAGGATTTTAAACAGTTCTACAAGTATTGTATCGTAGCAAACAAAAATACAACATCATATACCCCACATCAAAATGGAATTGTTGAAAGAATGAACAAGACGTTGATGGATAAGGCAAGGAGCATGCTCATTGGCACTAAGCTTACTGTAATATCCCTAGGCTAAACCCCAATTGTAAATGTAAATGCAAATGTACTTAAGATGGTGAGTCGTTTTGATATTATTTTTGTATGCACCTTCAAAGGTATAGTGCGCACATGTACTGCGCACTAAAATGATGAAGTGTGCATATTCCAAGATATCACACGCAACAAACTTAAGTGTGCATGATTTTGAGGCCAAAGAGACTTTGTGTACATGTTGTGTTTTATAGGTTGGTGAGCCAGTTATTATAAGATAGGAGGCTTATGTGTTGAATTAGGCTAAAGATCCTAGATGCTAAAGGCCAGTGAGCCTATTTTTGTATATGTCATATCATTAATATAATACATCATTGTGTGCAGACCGACCACGATAAAAGAGTATGGGAGACTAAACTCCACTAGTTAGGGAAAGAGGGGGCTAAAAGTTAAGGATAAGGGGCTAAGCTAGGGAGCTTAAGCCAAAAAGGAATATTATATTAATATTCCTTAAAGTATAAAGTATGGATAATTATTTTATCATAAGTTCTAAGGATGGGGACATGTGGTCCAAAGTGGTTCTCAACATGACAAGTGTCAAGTTGGGAACATGCATACATATAGTTTGGACTTAGTTCATTTGTCATTCATTCATTCCGTCATCATTCACTCACTCATTGAGTTGTCCTTGGTACCTTTATGTTACTATCATTGTACCTGTAACCATACCCATACACGTACCCATACCCGTACCTGTATTTGTACCTCGTTAGCTTGGGAGATGGATTGAAGAAGCGGATTGTCAGGCCCATGGGATATTGAAGAGGGGGGTTGTCAAGCTCGTGAGAAATTTCTATCTGGATAAGAGAATAGTTGAGAATTGATTTCTTGAAGGTGTCAAGCTACAGCTATAGGGTTCTGAGACTTCTTGTCTGGCATGTTGTTGAAGCTTGTAAAGGAAGTGGGGCAGTCGAAGGAATGTTGAGCAGAGAAGGGGCACACTTCCTATGGTGGGACAGGCATGTGGGGAATGAGGGACTGTAGACTATTAGTTTGAGTTGGCACCTGTGACAAAGTCTTTCATGTTGTCTGAAATACATCAACCTGGTTAGGAATCCCTTTACGTGGGTCGAGTTTAGTCCCATCTCGGGGGTGACCCACTGCTAAGAGTGATGAGCAGCGTGGTCTAAGGTTGGGTTCATGGAAGGTATGCACACAATTGGTGATATTGTTACCAAGATAAGTGTGAATTGTGTGTTAAATTACATGTTGCACTATTATTTATGTGTTTATTTTTATGGGTTTTCCTGGGTGTGGTTTATACCTATCTTTATATTTATGGGTATTGCATGTCTATGTTGAATGTATATGTTTACTGTTATCTCCGTATGAATCTGTGGAGTTACAGAATGTGTTTGTCTATTTTAAGTTTTATATATAAAGTTTCGTAAGAGTTTATCTATGTATATGTTCTAATTTGCATACAATTCGAAAATTTTACGTGGCATTTCCCAATTGGATGTTGGGGATGTTACAATATGGTATCAGAGCTCTAGTTTTCAAGTTGAATTGAAGTAAAATTCCATAGAGAAATGATTTTGAAGTGGCCAAATTTCAAGTTACAGAGTGTCCATGGTAGAAATTAGAAGCAATTGCGTGGAATTGGGCAAAAGCCCCAATTTCTGTTGTTACATTCATGGGGAAATTGAGAAATTTGGCCAAGTAGTGAGATATTCTTAATTTAATATATGTTCTAGCTAACTCGGACCTAGAATTGGTCAAATTTGAAGTACAGGGAAGCCATGATAGATGGAGGGAGATTAGTTGATTAAAATTCTCAATCCATGAATTGAGTTTGGGAAAAATTTGTTCGAGGATTGTCAACCAACAATTATTTGTTGTTGCAGAGGTTGAATTGGTGTTATCGGGGTGAAATTGAACAAATTTCATAGTTGCAGAATGTTTGTGGTGAAATTGGGAAAACGTTTGGAAAAAGCCCCAATTTTTGCAGCAAAATTCACGAGGAATTGATGCGCATAAAAATGAATGTGTGAAGGTGTGCGCACTAAAAATGCATGATGCGAAGTGAAAAGCTTGCGATGTGTGGAAAATAAGGGTGTGTGGCTACACGTGCTAAAATTTGGCACTGCGCGGTGCAAAGTGGTAATGCGCAAAAAATATTGGCGTGCAAGTCTACGCACTCAAATTTAGCGTTGCGTGGTGCAAAGTGCTAATGCGTAGAAAATATTGGTGTGTGGGTCTGCGCACTTAAATTTTGGCGTTGCGCAGTGCAAAGTGGCAATGCGCAGAAAATATTGGCACGTGGGTCTGTGCACTTAAGTTTGGTGTTGCGTGGTGCAAAGTGGTAATCTGCGGAAAATATTGGCGCGCGGGTCTGTGCACTTAAATTTGATGATGCACGGTGCAAAGTGGTAATGCACGGAAAATATTGGCGTGCGATTCTGCACACTTAAATTTGGTGTTGTGCGGTGCAAAGTGGTAATGCATGAAAAATAATGGTGCGCGGATGTGCACACTAAATTTAGCATTGTGCGGTGTGGATTGGCTGGCGCATGCATAATACTGACGCATGCGGTGTGTGCACGCATAATAATGGTGTGTGTGGTGTGCACAGTATTGATAGAGTGCAGATTAATTTTGTTGGTGCGCGTGCAATGTGGGTATATGTTTTCGCGTGACAATTTAATTAAGGGTGTGCATGGAGTATTGGTGCGTGGTGGGGGCATACTAAAATATGGCATGTTGCAGCGCGTAGAGTACAATGGGCGCAGAATATTATCGTGCGACAAAAAAATTGTGCGCAATAGGTATTAGTGCAGGAACCAAAATTGTGTGCGATAGATATTGGCGCACAACCCAAAAGTAGTGTGCACCAGTTATTGGCGCGATAAAGAAGTGACCCACATTGGTTATAGGTGCACGAAGCATGCGCTACCTTATGGTGTTGTTGCACATGCTAAATATGGGTGTACATGTTCAATTTTTTGCACCCAAAGTCGTTTGGATGGTGTACAACAGCAAAAAACCAACGAATTTCCGCGACATTTTATATTGTTTGAAGGTCATATTTTTGCAACACGTTTTTGAGGCCCTAAACAACGTTTATAGCTACTCAAAAACCCTGAGAACAGAAAATACTAGGGTACACTCTGAATTTGCAGCCCAAATGAAAGAGCCCGGAGAGAGATTTCTAATGGTGTAAATCGTTCATCAAATGCATATTTTATGAGGAAGTTACAGGACAAACAGTGGAGGGTAAATTTTAAGACCCAACTAACTTCAAAAGGCCATAACTTTCTGCTCAAGACTCAGAATTGAGTATGGAAGAAGGCATTGGAAAGGTATTGGAAAGTATAATATAATTATTCACCCAGAAAATTGATTTGGGCATTCAATTTATCAGAAAATCAAAAGAAAGAAGTATGATATATTATTGAACCAGAATGGTTCATATTTTTCATGAAATTGATAAGTCAGTTAACCTGACAAAGTTTTGTTGGTTGTGCATTTTGTAGAGTTAACAACAACTAGATCATATCAGAATCAACACAGAGTGTAGAGGAATGGGAGATGCACAGGGGGCTTACAGCCAGGAATATGAGATCAGAGGGATGGATGTCCATATGAGCATTGAAGGAATAAACTCCAATGGACATGGAGAAGGAAGGGATGAAAACATGAATATGGTAAAGACCATTAAAAAATTGTAGAAGGATGTACAAATCCATAAAGTTGGTAATGAAAGGCTTATGAGAGCCAAGAAGCAGGAGGAGGACTTCAACATGAAGTTAATGTAGAGCTTAAACAGAATAGAAAATAAATTGGATAAGGAGAGTAGCTCAAGAAAATCAGGAAGTCACGGGTCTCCTGATGAGAAAATAAGAACAAGAAGTGTTAGCAGACATCACCATCACTCCCCGAGGCATTCCAATAAGAGAGCACACAGCAGTTCAAGTCCATCCCCTATTAGGAAGCATAAGAGGTCTGGGATGGATGAGCTACGAGGAGAGATGAACAAAATCAAACCTCTGACATTTGATGGTGAGCACAAGAAGGATGAAGATGCAGATACATGGTTGTTGGGAATAAGAAAGTATTTTCAATTGCATAATTATTCTTCTCATGCAGAAGGAAGAATTTCCATCTATCAACTCAAGGGAAAGGCATCCATGTGGTGGGATCAGCTTGTGCAGGTGCAACACATTAAAAAGAAAAATGTTACTTGGAGGGAATTTAAGAATCATTTTAAAAATAAATACTTGACTAAGAGATATTATGACAAGAAAATGAAAGAGTTCTTTGAACTCAAGCTTGGGAGTATGAACATAGATGGATATGAAAGAAGGTTTTTAGAACTGTTGAAGTATGTTTATTTCATCAAGGATGAGACAGTTAAGATTCAGAGGTATTTGAGTGTATTTCCATCATTCATTAGTGACAAAATACAATATGATTATCCCAAAGCATTGGAGGAAACCATAAGGCAAGATAAATGCCTATATGATCAACAAAAATCAAGGCCAAATTTCCAAAAATATTGGGAAGAAAAAAATAAATTCAAGATGGATCAGAGGAAGAAGGGGACTAAGCCACCATTCTTCAGAAATAATCCTCAGGGATAGCCAACAGAACCCAGAACGATTCAGAAAAGGGGTCAAAGGCCAAGGTAGCCACCTATTCAATGTTGGGGTTGTAAAGGAGATCATATGTTTAGAGATTGTCCTCACATAGGTGAAAAGGTGAGGACTGTTCACAATGTATAGAAAGCTGAAACAGTGGAGGACATGGGCAGAAATGTACCAAGGATCTATGCAGCTCTGGACAACAAACAAGCAGAGTATCAACCACATATGATTGAAGTGAAAGGTATAACAACCAAACCATTGTTATTTTAATTGATTCAGGAGATATTCATAGTTATATAGATCCTAATATGGTGGAAAGTTTTCATTTTCCAAGAAGCAAGCATGGAAAATCTTGGTTGGTCTAGCTGACTACCGGAGCTAAAAGAAAAGTTAATGAGATGGTTAAGTCATGTCTTATGGACATGAATAGACTGAACACCAGGGCATATTTAAACATCTTGACTTTAGGTTCCTATGATTGTCTAATTGGGATGGATTGGTTGGACCAACATCATATTATCCTAGACTGTCAGAACAAGGAATTTACATGCTTGGATGAGGAAGGGAACCTAAGGACAGTGCAGGGAATTCCTAGGGTAGTAACCATCAGAGAAATTTCAGCATTGCATCTGAATAAATGTTACAGAAAAGGGTGTCAAATATTTTCAGATCATATGGAAGAAACACCTAAAGATAGAGTGTCAAATATTGAAGATTATGCAGTCCTAAAAGAGTTTGAAGATGTGTTTAAGGAAATACCAAGATTACCCCCTAAAAGAGACATTGATTTCTCCATAAATATGATGCCTAGAGCAACTTCAGTATGTAAGACTCCTTACAAGATGAGTACACCAGAATTGAAGGAATTGCAAATGCAACTTGAAGAGCTCCTGAAGAAGGGGCATATATGCCCAACTATGTCACCTTGGGGTGTCCCACTTTTATTTGTGAAGAAAAAGGATGGAACAGTGAGACTTTGCATTGACTTTAGGTGGTTGAACAAAGCAACTGTGAAGAATAAGTATCCTTTGTCAAGGATTGATGACCTCTTTGATCAACTGAAAGATGCAAAAATATTATCCAAAATTGGTCTTAGGTCTGGTTATCATCAAGTAAGAATTAAAGAAGAAGACATCAGCAAGACTTATTTCAGAACAAGGTATGGTCATTATGAGTTCACAGTTGTGCCATTTGGGTTATCAAATGCACCATCTTTCTTCATGTGTTTAATGAATGGTATTTTTAGAAAATACTTAGATAAGTTTGTCATTGCATTTTTAGATGACATTCTTATATATTCTAAGTCGGAGGAAGAGCATGAACAACACTTGAGGATGGTATTACAAGTATTAAGGGAGCAACGATTGTATGCAAAATTGAGCAAGTGTTCATTTTATCAAAAGAAAATTCATTATTTGGGGCATATCATTTATGAGGAATGGATAGCAGTGGATCCTGAGAAGATAGAATCCATTAGAGGATGGTCAACGCCAAAGAATGTGACAGAGGTGAGATCATTCATGGGCCTTGCAGGATACTATAGGAGATTTATTGAAGGATTCTCAAAGATTTCACACCCAAACACTTCCTTGCAAAAGAAGGGTGTGAAGTTTAAATGGACATTGGATTGTGAAAAGAGTTTCAAACACTTGAAACAATTATTAACTAGTGCTCCAATTTTAAGGATTGCAGATCCAAATAAATACTTCATTGTATGCACATATGCATGTAAAGAAGGACTCAATGGAGTCCTCAGTCAAAATGGGTTTGTTGTATGTTATGAATCAAGGAAGTTGAAGGAGCATGAAAGGCACTATGCCACTCATGATTTGGAGTTGGAAGCCATAGTGCATTCCTTGAGGAAGTGGAGGCACTGCCTCATGGGGAAAAGGTTTGAGTTGAGGACAGACCATAATGGTCTAAAATATTTATTTGATCAGCCAACTCTAAATGTCAGGAAAAGAGATGGTTAGAATTTATCAGTGAAAATGACTTTGATATAAAGCATATCAAAGGGAAAGAGAACAAAGTGGTTGATGCACTCAGTAGAAGAGTGCATGAGTTGCATTCTACGGCCACTAGCATGTACCAATCAGATTTGAAAGACGGAATTTTGGAGGCTGCAAAATTAGATTTGCAATACAAGGAGTTAGTGGAAAAATTACAACAAGGTATTTTGCAACATAAAATTGAAGAATGTAAGATAGAAAATGATGAAATTCTCATATACAAGGGAAGAATTTATGTACCAAGTTCTCAGGAATTGAAAAATATAATATTGAGATAAATGCATAATGTACCTTATGTTGGGCACCGAGGTTATCAGAAAACTATTGCAGTTGTCAAGAGCCAATATTATTGTCCGGGCATGAAGAAAGAAGTTGATGATTTTATTGCCAAATGTTTGGAGTTTCAAAAGGTAAAGGTTGAGAATAGAGACCCAGTTGGTTTGTTACAGACCCATTCCTGAGTGGAAATGGGAAGTTGTAACAATGGATTTCATCACCAAAATTCCCAGAACAAACAAGCAACATGATTCTATCATGGTAGTGGTGGATAAGCTTACTAAATCTGCCCATTTTATTCCAGTCAATCTCACTCACAAGGCAGCCAACATTGTTAATGTTTATATGAGATAAATTGAGTGATTACATGGTATACTCAAGACAATTGTGTCTGACATAGATCAAAAATTTACCTCAAATTTTTGGAAGGGATTATTTAATGGATTTGGAACAAATTTGAATTTTAGTATAGCTTATCATCCAGAATCAGATGGACAAATAGAGAGGGTGAATCAAGTGATTAAGGATATATTGAGGATGTATGTGATGGATAAACCATAAAAATGGGAAGACTACCTACACTCAGTAGACTTTTCTTATAAAAATGGGTACCAAACATCTCTAAATATGAGCCCATTTGAGGCACTTTATGACAAAAGGTGCAACACACAGGTAAGTTGGGATAACCCAGCAGATAGAGCAGTGGCTGGGCCAAATTTACTCAGGGAAATGGAGGAGAAAATGTTGAAAATAAAACAAAATTTAAAGGTTGCCCAAGATAGGAAAAAAAGCTATGTTGATAAGGGCAGAACTCACAGGGAATTTAAAGAGGGGGACCATGTATTCTTGAAAGTGAAGGCCAATAGAAGTTCTGTGAAGTTGGGGAATTTTTCAAAGTTGGCATCTCGCTATTGTGAGTTGTTTGAAATCCTAGAGAGGATTGGGAATGTAGCATACATGCTTTCCTTGCCTACATCAATGACCATTCATAATGTGTTTCATGTATAATTTCTTAAGAAATGTATACCTGATGTTAATCATGATATTGATTGGAATTTGATTCAGGTGGAGCAAGAAGGCGCTTTCCAAGTACATTTGGTATGCATTATGGATCGAAAAATCAAACAGCTCTGAAATCGAGCCATAAGGCTTGTAAAGGTCCAATGGACCTGGTATGATCCTAAGGATGTAACTTGGGAGCATGAAGATGCTATGCGGGAAGAATTCCCGTATATTTTTTAGGATTTTTGAAATTTTGGTTGTGTATGTGTACATAATGCACTAAGGATAGTGCATAAATAAGGGGAGGGGAATGTAATATTCCTAGTTCGAACCCCAATTGTAAATGTAAATACAAATGTACTTAAGTTGGTGAGTTGTTTTGATATTATTACTGTGCACTAAAATGATAAAGTGTGCACATTTCAGGATACTACACGTAGCAAACTTAAGTTCACGCAATTTTGAGGCCAGAGAGCCTTTGTGTACATGTTGTGTTTTATAGGCTGGTGAGCTAGTTATTATAAGCTAAGAGGCTTATGTGTTGAATTAGGCCAGAGAGCCTAGATGCTAAAGGCCAATGAGCCTATTTTTGTATATGTCCTATCATTAATATAATACATCATTGCATGTAGATCGACCATGATAAAAGAGTATGGGGGACTAAACTCCACTAGTTAGGGAAAGAGGGGGGGCTAAAAGTTAAGGATAAGGGGCTAAGCTAGGGAGCTTAAGACAAAAAGGAATATTATATTAATATTCCTTAAAGTATAAAGTATGGATAATTATTTTATCCTAAGTTCTAAGGATGGGGACAAGTGGTTTTCAACATGACAAGTGTCAAGTTGGGAACATGCATACATATAGTTTGGACTTAGTTCATTTGTCATTCATTCGTTCCATCATCATTCACTCACTCATTGATTTGTCCTTGGTATCGTTCTGTTATTATCACTGTACTTGTACATGTACCCATACACGTACCAGTACTCGTACCTGTATCGGTACCTGTTTAGCTTGGGAGATGGACTGAAGAAGTGGGTTGTCAATCCTGTATGATATTGAAGAGGCAAGTTGTCAAGTCTGTGAGCAATTTCTCTCTGGGTGAGATAATTGATGGGAATTGATTTCCCAAAGGTGCCAAGTTGCAGCTACATGGCTGTGAGACTTCATGTCCGGCCTATTATTGAAGCCTGGAAAGGAAGTGGGGTAGCCGAATGACTATTGAATAGAGAAGGGGCACACTTCTTGGGGTGGGACAGGCATGTGGGGAATGAGGGACTGTAGGTTGTTAGTTTGATTTGGCACCTGTGACGGAGTCTTTCCTGTTGTCTAAGATACATCATCCTGGTTAGGAATCCCTTTACCCAGGTGGAGTTTAGTCCGAGCTTGGGGGTGACCCACTGCTGAGAGTGATGAGCAGTGTGGTATAAGGTTGGGAGGTTCATGGAAGGTTTGCACGCAGTTGGTGATATTCTTACCAAGATAAGTGTCAATTGTGTGTTAAATTACATATTGCATTATTATTTATGGGTTTTTCTCGTGTGTGGTTTATACTTGTCTTTATATGTATGGGTATTTGTTGTCTATGTTGCATGTATATGTTTACTATTATCTATGTCTGAATATGTGCAGCTATAGAATGTATTTGTCTGTTTTAAGTTTTATTTATAAAGTTCCGCAAGAGTTTCTTTGTGTATATGTTTTAATTTGCATACAGTTCGAAAATTTTACGTGGCATTGCCCAGTTGGATGTTGGGGATGTTGCACTTACACAAGAATTCTTGGCAGAGGAATTTGACACTGTAAAATATTTGGTAAATAGGTCGCCTTTATCAATGCTAGTTGAATCAACTCCACGTGAGGTATGGTTTGTCAAGAAACCATCACTTTTAAATCTTTCAGTCTTTGGTTGTGATGCATTTTTGCATGTTCCCAAGGAAAAGAGGAACAAGTTAGAAAATAAGGAAGTCAAGTGTATTTTCATCGGCTACACGGATGGAATGAGAGGACATAAGATACAGGATTCGTTGTTGAGGAAAACAGTGTATAGTCAAGATGTGATATTTAGTGAAGTCGGAGGAACTTCCAAGTTTGAAGAGGTTCAAATGGAGAAAGAACCAGAGAATCTGGTGTTTGACCTGAGGAATGAAGAACATGATTCAGATGAGTCAATTGAATCAAATGAATAGGTGGAAAAAATAACTTAGTTGTAAGGAGGTCAGAATGAGTAAGGAAACCAACTAAAAGGTACAATTTGCCTGATTTTCATTCTGCATTTGTGTTATCTTCCACTGATGAGGATCCCAAGTCGGTTAGGGAGGTAGTCGACTCAATAGAGGGTAAACTCTGGAAGGATTCCATGGTCAAAAAAATGAAATCCTTGCACAAGAATGAGATGTGGGATTTGGTCAAACTACCTAATGGAAGAAAACATGTCAGTAGCAAGTGAGTGTTCAAGAAAAATTTGAACGCAATAGGTCAAGTCGAGAAGTTCAAAGCTCAACCAGTAGAAAAAGGGAATTCCCAAGTCGAGGGAGTCAACTTCGGTGATATTTTTTCCCATGTTGCAAAATCAACTTCCATTAGAGTACTAATGTCTCTGGTTGCAGCATTTGATCTTGAGATAGATAAAATGGATGAAAAGACAGTTTTCCTACATGGAGACCTAAAAGAAGAAATCTACATGAAACAACCTAAAGGATTTGTAGTAAAGTGAAAGAAAGCGTTGTTGTACAAATGTAAGAGATCCATTTTTGGTCTAAAGTAATCACCAAGGATGTGGTATCAAAATTTTGACACATACATCCTTAGTTTCGGATTTTTGAGAAGAAAGGTTGATCATTATGTATATTCCAAGGAATAAGGTGGTCATTTCATATATGTAGCTTTGTATGTCAATGACAAGTTGTTGGTTGAAAACAACATGGATGCAGTGCAGGAGGTGAAGATGCAGTTTTCCTCCAAGTTCAACATGAATCAGTGTCGTGAACTTTGGGAATGGAGATTGAGAGATATCATGCAGTTAGAAAAAAAAAAAAATCAGAGAAAGGACATTGAAACAATCTTGAAGTGTTTCAACATGCAAGATTGAGAATCAATCAAGGTACCAACTCTTGTGGGAGAAAAAATAATTGTTGAATAGTGTCCAAAGACACAAGAAGAAATATAGGACATGACACATCTTCCCTATGGTAGTGCCATTGGTAGTTTGATGTACGTGATGGTCTGCACTCAACCAGATATTGATCATGCAGTGAGAGTATTGAGCAGATACATGTCAAAACTTGGAATAGGGAACAAGATTGTTGTTAAGGGAGTGTTCATGTACTTGTGTGGCACAACAAATATGTTATCTTCTACCAAGGGAAACCTTAAACTGACAGGGAAGTAAATGTACATGGCTTTGTTGACATCGACTGGGAAAAAGATATGTCTCTACAAAGGTCGGCGAATGGATATGTGTTCAAGTTCTTCAGTGGATAAATCAGTTGGATGAGTAAGCGACACACGATCATGGTCTTATCGACAATAGAATTTGAATACATGGCAGCCACTCATACAAGCAAATAAGTTGTATGGATACATTGACAGTGTTCAAGAATTGGATTTGAACAAAGAGCTATGAAGATAAATTGTGATAGTCATAGTGCAATATTTTTGGCAAAGAACCTATCTTACCATTCAAGAATGAAGCATATTTATGTACAATACCATTTCATGAGAGACACGGTTGAAAGTAGGAAGGTGCTACTAGAGAAAGTAGACACTTTGGAAAACATAGCAGACTCTTTGACCAAGTTTGTGATTGTTGTGAAGTTCTCTTGGTGTAGAGAGGAAATGGGTATTGTTGCCCTGGGTCTGTGAACAAAAGTTTGGGTTCCCCTCTATCAGTAAAGAAGAAAACAAGTGGGAGAATGCTTGAATTGTTGAATTTTTCCTTAATTTCAAGAGGTATAATCTACATAAACTTGTTAGTGGTAGGGCTTCTTAGGATTCAATGCCTGGAATTTTCATTTCTATTAATGGGAAGTCCCTTAGTCCATGAGGTTAACGATGGAGGTCAATGAACTAGGAGGTAGATATTGCCACAAAGAAATGTTGGCATAGGCCCTTCTAAGAGATTATTTTTCTATTGTACAGGTCAGAGAGAGGTGGATAGAGGAACATATGTTAGAGGGAAGCTTGATCTATTTATTTTGGGTTTCATTATGTATACCTCAGTTGTTGTTGAATTGACACATTTGAGAACACATGTAGAATGGTGGAGCATAATTCACCGAAGCTTCTATAAAATTGCCACAATTATGCTCCACCATTATATAAGATTTGATTCGACTTCAAGTAAAATTATTACGGGGATAAAATAACATGTATGTTACAAATAGAGCCTTGATAATACCTAAGCTTATTGTGAATGTGAAATGGAAAGTGGGTTGTGAGATTATGATTTATCAAGAATTTAAATTGTATAATTTTGTGTGCATTGACAAGTAGTCTATTCTAGATCAGCTTGGTGAGATGCATTTTTTATGTGATGTTTTAGGTTATTGTTCAAGGGTTATATAGAATATTTTTTAGGTTCTTTGGAGGAAACAGCTATTACAAGGATAAATAAGTGCATGTTGATCCACTTGGAGGGGCACCTAAGGTATAGCTTTCTTGCCTTAAACCTTTTTTACCATTGAAGATTTTGATCTTTGCATTGAGGTAGAATGTCTGGGGGCTCTTCTCTCTTGCAAATAGTCATGCTTTGAGATCACCTTAGTAGTGTTAATGTTTGTGCCATTCTTATAGTTCTTTGCATTTCAATAGATAATAGCATCATAAGAACAAGATCACTGAGAAATACACATTCACAAGAGACACAGCATTTATCCTGGGAAACCCTCTAGGGGAAGAAAAC
>JZKD02S1612935.1:488207-507687 GCA_000966675.3 Picea glauca | reverse complement strand
ATATATCAAGACACTTTCTTCCCTTCATATTCCTTTACTTATATAGTCCTCCAAAGGGTGTTGCTTTGAAACAGTGTGTCCTTTTGGAATGAAACATTGCACCCCTTCATTTAATTAACACAAATGGTTACTTTTATTAATTAATTTCCATACACCAATTTAGACAGCAATTTTTGTATGACGATTCTAGAGTGATGGAAATGAATTTTAAAATTCTACGACGTGGGTTTTTTGCAGAACATGACCAATTAGCCGACCATGAGAAATTTCTCCAAAAAGTGTGTGAGGTGGCCAGTACAGGCGGTTCTTTGAAGGCAACTAGCCAAAATTTTCCTTGTGTCATCGGATGCCAGATTGACTTCAATACATATTACCTTTTCGTGAATGTCTAAATCGAACTCCACATATCTTCTTTGTCGGTGATTATTTAAACTCAACTTATAAACATTTTACTTGATGGTTATATTAAAATCGGTTCCCTCTCAGCTGCTAGTCACTAAATATTTGATTTGGTCTCACCCTTTTTCGTATTTGCTTCCTCATTCGATTGACAAACATATTTTTCATCGACTCAACTAGGAGAAATTTCGACTTAAGTATTTCAATTCTAGTTGACCCATCTTGCTTCAGCCTCGACCCGACTTGTATTTAAGTTTGATTTGACTTTGACCTTTAGGTTACTTCTTTCTTGGACAAACTCAACTTGGAAGAAAACCAACTTGAGAAATTTGACTTTAGTCGTCTCGACTTGCTTTGGCCGACTTGGATTTCCCGACTCAATTTTTCTTCGACTTCAACCTTCAGTTGGTCGACTCGTCTTGAAATTGATCGACTTGTCTTTGACTCATCTTGCAGTCGATCGACTTCCAGATAGTCGACCTTATTGTTGTTTGAATCAACTCGACTTATGACTCGATAGTGTCAATGCTTCCTCACCAAACATCCACCATTGACATTTTGTCTCATCTCTGGACTCTTCTTCAATTGATATTTTCTTAATCACTTTTAATGAACCATGTCTTATTAACTTCTTTATTTGTGATTTGTATGGATCCATATTGGATTATCAATTTACCCTTTTTATCTAGACAATTTCTTCACAGTTTCTTATTTTTTGCATGGATGTTAATGACATAATCTCAACCTTATACAATATAGGATGAATGATTCAAACTCATACAATATATTAGTCAATATTATCTTTCTACTGATATTCAAGTCACCTTCATAACATTATGTCCAATATTGACAATGTTTGACATTCAAGTCACCTTCATAACATTATGTCCAATATTGACAATGTTTAACATTCAAGTCACCTTCATAACATTATGTCCAATATTGACAATGCTTGACAATCAAGTCACCTTCATAACATTATGTCAAACCTTCATAACATTATGTCCAATATCGGCAATTCTTGACATTCAAGTCACCTTCATAACATTATGTCCAACCTTCATAACATTATGTCCAGTATTGACAATGCTTGACATTCAAGTCACCTTCATAACAATATCTCCAATATTGACAATGCTTCTCAAACCAATCAATCAATGATACTTCACCTATTTATCAAGGTTGACATCAATGACAACCGAATTGCCAACAATATCCCCCTTTGTTATTAATGGAAACCTTAGTAAAACAATCTTACTACCCTTGTGAAATGTATTATGTATTTTGAGTCCTTTGACTTGACTTTGTTTTACTCTTTATCTCTCCCCCTTTGACAACAATGACAAAGAGAATATTTCTCTTCTCCCCCTGAGATGATTCTCCCCTGAGGTGATGCTCCCCCTATCTTTGTCCCATTTATTTTGGACTTTGTTTTTATTCATCACACCATTCTACAGACTGATTTGATTTTGAGAGTTCATCATCATCACCATTAATTTGTGCACTGTAATCTTCTTCATCTTCTTCTTTAGAAATTCTTCTTCCTTCAACTTGTTCCTCTTGATATGCAAAGTATGAATTTCGCATTCCTTATTAGGAGTTTCATCCATCAGTTTATTGTTATCGATTTCTTCATTTTTAGGTGCAAGATCTTCATCATCTTTCCTGCTTTCTGCTTCATATTTTCTTCTCCATATCTTTCCATAAGGCACTCTATTTGATGAACTTTTCTTTTCTACATTTGTCCTTTGAGATTTATCCTCTCTTTTTTTCTTCCAAAGTTCATTTGATTTCCTTCCTGACTTGTATGGATTATTTTTCATGGGTTGTCTTCTTGATTTCTTATTGTTGGGCTTGTGATTTGGTTAAATTAATAATGATAATAAGATCCTTTTCGTTCGGTATTATGTGTGTATTTTACTATTTTGAAGAAGTTTTGAAGGATTCTTATATCAAATCGTTATAACTTATACCAGGTATGTATAATTGGAGTTTTGTGATAAAAACACATGTACCATGTATTGATCCTGCACCTAAATGCCATCGTGATATCATAAGACACCGAAGACATAACCATCGACATTATATTTGAGTTTCTTGTTATTGTAGATTAAAGAGTAGTTGTTGATTAATATTTGAATATTGTCATGATGTTTTTAATTCAATAGATTAAGATTTCCTTTCGTAGATTAGAAGTAATTATGAAGTTTATCTTAAGAATAGAGTTCACTTGCTTATTAATTTATTAGTTACTTGTTGAGTAATTTTGATTAGTTTACTTGCTGCAGAAGTTTCCATAGGTTAGCTATTTGATTGCTTATTAGTTTACTCGTTGAATAAGTTTCCATAGGTTAGTTTGAATAGGGTAGTTGCTTGCTTGTTTACTTGCTTCAATAGGATAGTTGCTTGCTCGTTATTTTCTTACTTGTTGTTGCTCATTGAATTTGAATAGATTAATTAGATCAGTTTTTTGTTGTTATTGATTAAGTTAAATAAATGGCTTGCTTTTGCTCATTAGTTTGATTAAGTTAACTTGTTCATTTTAGGGTTTTCATTTGCTTTCTTAGGACAATCCATCGATCCATTGTTCAAAAGTTACTTAGGGTAAATAGTTTAAGTTCCTTGATAGGGTTTGATCATTTATAGTCTTTGATTAAGTAGATTAGCCCTTAAATAGCCCATTTCCTTAGTTAGACTATACTACCTCTAACCTTTCTGCCTTGGAACATATAGTGCTACAACTCTAAGTTTACTTACCCCAGGTTGACAATTTAATTGAGGGTTTTTAGTGCATATAGAACACCCATCATTTTTGGCATCGTTGTCGGGGAGTTGTTTTAAGGTTGGAAGTAGTTAGGAAATAGATAATTTCTAAACCATAGCGTTAGTTTGGTGGCCGGGGAACTTTAAGACGAGAGGTAAGAACTTGGGCATCTGTTATAGCAGGTTCCCCCAAACCCAATGGTAGTTTTTCTTTTTGTTGTTTTCTTTCATGAACAGGCCTAGGGACCCAAAAGGTAGATACATTAAATCTAAATCAGACCTTTCAACCAAGGTTCCTTCTGATCTTTTTGGGGGAAGGAACATTCCACTCATAAATTCCATAGACCGATACCGAAAAATAGGAACTAGCTCAACCCAAAGAGCTAAAGCAGTCTCTGAAGAGACTAAGACATGGAGCAGTATAGAACAGAAAATTGAAGCATCAGTAATATTGGGACAGGAGGCAAGACCACTTGAGCCTTCCGCAAAACCAAACAATACAACCTTTGTTTTCTTACCACCATCAGGAGATCCTAATTTTGAAGATATTATAGACCCTGAACAGATGAATACATTGTTTGGTAGTTCAACCAATACAATTGTCTCTCAAATTGACATAGAAACTTTGGCACCAATAATCTAAACCGGCTCGAGTAGAGTCCCAGATATCCAAGCAGTATGAAGACCTTCCCATCAGAGAGATACCTTTCTTAGACAAAAACCTTGGGAGACCTTGTTCTCTTCAAGGATAAAACCACCTAGGTACTCTCTTTTTGGAAACCAAACTAGTATGGATGATCGGGAGGATCATAACAATGTAATACATGGGGAGGAAGAAAAAGTTGGAAACTAAACCGAAACTACCTTCGGGTTTCCAATTTTGGACACCACCCCAAAAGTCAATATGAAAAATATTCCCCTTTCAGCACTGCCCACCTTTTACGGTAAAAGCAATGAAGATCCAGATACCTTCCTATTTGAGTTCGACATATTGTGTATAAGCTACAACTACTTACAAGATGCCCAGAAACCAAAACTCTTTCCTACCACCCTCAAGGACTCTGCACTAAGATGGTTCATGGGGTTGGGAGAATCCAGTATTAGGTCTTGGGAAGCCATGAAAGATGTATTTCTTAAGAAGTACCAGGACTATTGCAAGACCAAGGAATCTCGTAATGATATTTTCAAAATCCAATAGTTAGAAGACGAGAATCTCAAGGATTATATGGAACGGTTTGGTTATATCTCTCAGAAATCAAAATACCATGACCTTCCAGATGATGCAGTTAGGGATCTTTTCCTGAAGGGAATTTCAGAGAGATACCTAGAGATCCTTAACCTGATGGAATCAGGTGACATATCCCATAAACCATTTTCGAAAATATTTGAAATGTGTAAAAATTACTCGAGAAGCAAAGCTCAAACAGGGAAGAACATTCAGGACTCTTATAATAGAAACTTAAAACCAGTTATTTCAGGTGGTATCGCAAGAGCAGAGATAGGGAACCTTGTAGAAAACTTCAAGACAGATATCTTAAGCACAATAGGTTCCCAATTGGACACCCTAAAAATTAAAAAGAAACAGAAGGAGGAAAATGCATCTATGAGCATATTTTTCCCAAGATGCAGAAGGAAGTATTCCTCAAGGGAATGTCCATTAGATCACATTTCAGTTTGTGGCTTCTACACAGAAGACCACTCAACTGAGAAATGCCCATCATTGCCCAGTCTGTTAGCCATCTATAGAAGTGGGGATCCTGTGGAATCCTCTTATGCACCTAGGAGGCCATGGCAGCCTAGGAATCAGCCCACATACCCAAATCCACAACCTCAAGTTCCACCCTATTATCAACAACCACAACAATGGAACTCACCAAGTTGACAAAACTGGTCTAGATAGTACCAACATCCATGGATTCACGGATGGAGATGAGGGAATAACCAAGGGAACCCTCAAGCTCCACCTGTCTCTATGCCCAACCATATGTATCCTCAGTTTCCACCAAACATTCAGTAGCTTCTACCAGGTTTTGTTCCACCACCTTTACCTCCTATTCCACAACAACAACGGCAACAATATCATAATGCAAGCTCCCCAAGACCAACATTATTACCGGCACAACTGGTGCCCAATCCCTATAATAAGCCCACTCAACCTCTTCACAATGTTGAGATGCAGGCCTTCCCGACGTATGTTATTTCTCATATTCCATTGCAAGAGATTCAACTAAGGTCAGGAAAAGTTCTGGACAGGCAGAGACCTTCAGTAGTCATCCAGGAAGAAGAAGAAGAGGAAACCCCCAAATAACCCACGGATGACACTAGGTCGAAATATGTTATTATTCCTAAGGACCAAGAACACAAGCTTCCCCAAAATGAACCTTCACAAATTATGAAGGCCCCTCCTTATCCAGAAAGATTAGTAATCGAGAAACCTACCACCCGATCGTAATTTGACATCTTGAATGAATTGAAGAATATTTGTGTCAAGATTCCTTTGCTACAAGCCATTAAGGATATTCCAATCTACAGTAAGGTAGTCAAATAATTGTGTATTAAGAAGCCAGGTAGGAAGCAGAAGGATCCTACAACAATGCATTTGATAGGAGATCTTTTTGAGTACATATCAGAGCAGCCTAAGGTAGCAAAATATGGGAACCCAAGAAACCCTGTAGTGACCATAACCATTAATGAGGTCTCCATTGGAAACACTCTGGTAGACCTAGGGGCAGCCATCAATGTTATGACCGTTACTACCTTGGAAGAATTACAGTTAAAACCTCTTCTTAGACCTACCCCAACCATTTTGGAATTAGCAGATAAGACCAGGGTTATACCTGAAGGAATTTTGGATGATATCACAGTTACTTTAGCCTTATGGGAGTAACCAATAGACTTCCTTGTCATCCACTCAAAGGATCCTACCAAAATTCATCATGCTATTTTGGGAAGACCTTGGTTAGCCACAGCCAATACATTTATTGGTTGTAGAGAGGGAGAAATGACCATCTCAAATGGACTCTCTATCCAGAATCTCACCATATAGCCTCCAGCCCAACCTATCATGGAGAATATATGGTGGCTTGAATGTACATATGATAATGAGGACTGGGAAGAAACTGTGTTTCCAAGTGACCATGCATGGGCACTTCAGGAGCACACAACGGAAAATGTGTTAAACCAGTTTATGTATGTTATCACGAGTGTTGATTTTCCACAATCTTTTCCCCAATTTGAGTACATGTTTGGGGAAGAATTTCAGGAACAATTGGACCCATCGGTTTTGTCTCTGACATCTTTATCTTCGAGATATATGAGTCTTCCACATCTTATACCATGCCCTACGAAATTAGTCCAAGGAAATTTCTACATATAAACTCTGGGCTAGATGCAGACCAACAAAAAAAGTTAGTAAGTATCCTTAAGGAACAATCAATGACATTTGCCTAGAAATACACTGACATGAAGGGTATACACCCTGATACATGTATCCATCACATATATACCCAAGGGGAAGTGACACCTGTTAGGAAACCCCATAGAAGGATGAACCCAACACTCAAAGATATAGTAAAAGAGGAGATCCAAAAGTTATTAAATGTCAGATTTATTTATCCTATCTCTGATAGTAAGTGGGTGTTCCCGCTTGTAGTGGTTCCAAAGAAAGTGACCAGGAAATGGAGAATTTGTGTTGATTTCTGGGAACTCAACAAAGCCACTCTAAAGGATTACTTTCCTCTTCCTTTCATCGACCAAGTTTTGGATACTCTGTCTGGAAATAAATATTTCTCCTTTTTAGATGGATATAGCGGGTACAATCAAATTCTCATATCACCTGAGGACCAGGACAAGACTACCTTTACTTGTCCTTAGGGAACCTATGCCTATAGGGTCTTTCCATTTGGATTGTGTAATGCTCTTGCCACATTTCAACGAGCAGTACTAGGAATATTTGTTGATCGTATTCATGATTGTGTGTAAATATACATGGATGATTTCATAGTTTATGGCAACACTTACCAGGAAGCCTTAGATAACTTAGAAAAAGTCCTTATCAGATGCCAAGAAATGAACCTGTCTCTAAGTCATGAAAAATGTAAAATGTTGTTGACTGAAGGAGTGGTTCTAGGACATCATGTTTCATCTGGAGGGATCAAAGTCGACCCTGCAAAGATTGAGGTCATCATCAAACTTCCACCCCCCAAGACTCAGAAAGAGGTGAGAAGATTTCTTGGACATGTTGGATACTATCGGCGGTTTATTGAAAATTTCACAAAGATTGTTACACCCATATTTGGATTGTTAATAAATGATGTTGATTTTCTTTGGACTAAGCAATGTCAAACTGCCTTTGAAACCGTAAAGGCTAAGTTGTATGTGGCACCAGTTCTCAGTGGGGGGAATTGGGCTCTCCCATTTCACATATCCATTGATGCCTCCAACACCGCAATAGGAGGAGTATTAGGGTAGAAAGAGGACCAGCAATCCTATGTCATTTATTTTGTGAGCAAGAACTTGTCCCCTACCGAGTTAAAATACACAGTTACCGAGAAGGAATTCTTGGCAGTAATTCGTGCTATCAATAAGTGTCGTCACTACATCACAGGTTACGAAGTATTTGTACATACAGATCATTATGCCATTAGATTTCTCATGAATAAAGCCATAACTAATGGTCAAGTGACTCGGTGGCTCCTGCTATTGCAAGAGTTTAATATCATCGTGCTTGACCGACCTAGAGAGGAGAATTTGGTAGTTGATTTTCTTTCACATATAAAAAATGAGGATGATGATATTCTCGTAGATGATAGTTTCCCAGATGAGCACCTTTTTTCCCTTTCTCTAATACCCCATGGTTTTAAAATATGGAAAACTATTTGGCTACTAGAAAGTTACCATCTCATTTGTCACCTCATCAAAAACGTAGAATTATCACGCAAAGTGACAATTACTCTTGGGTTCGCCATGAACTTTTCTGTATATGTCCTGATGATTATTCGCAGATGTGTCCGAGACGATGAGATACCAGAAATACTATGAAGTTATCATGATGGACCATTTGGTGTCCATTTTTCTGACAAACGTACAGCATATAAGGTGTTACATTCAGGTTACTATTGGCCTAGCATTTTCAAGGATGTTGCCCATTATGTGAGGAATTGTGATAGTTGTCAAAGGATAGGAAGACCTACGTCAGCTGACGAGATGCCCTTGTGTGCCCAAGTTATGATAGACCCTTTCAAAAAATGGGCCCTTGACTTTGTAGAACCAATTTCACCCATATCTCGTAAGAAAAACTATATTTTGGTTTGTACAGATTATGTCACCAAATGGGTAGAGGCAAAATCCCTATTTAGGGCTACAGAAAAATTCGTTGTCGAGTTCATTTATGAAGACATATTTACCTACTTCGGTGTACCTCATGAAATTTTTACAAATCAAGGCACTCAATTCACTTCCAAGCTGATGAGAGAACTAACAGATAAATATGGTATTAAACACTGTAAATCTTCTCCATACCACCCACAGTCTAATGGTCAGGTAAAGTCTACAAACAAAGTTCTGGAAGCTATCTTAACCAAGACTATTCAATTACATCACCAAGATTGGGCTGATAGGCTTCCAGAGGCTTTATGGGCTTACCGGACCACCTAGAGAAACACCATTGGGCTTACCGGACCACCTAGAGAAACACCATTAGGCATACCCCTTATGAGCTAGTGTACAGGAAACAAGTACTTCTACCAATATAATTTCAAGTAAGAACCTTCCATATTGCCGCAGAATTGGGATTAAACTTAGATAAGGCTCAGAAACAATGGGCCCTACAATTAAATGAGTTGGATGAGATCATGAAAGATGTTATCCAACGAACAATATTAGTCCAAAACCAGAGGAGTAAGCGGCATGACAAGTTTATCAAGAAGAAACACTTCCAACTTGGTGATTGGGATTTGTTGTTTGACTCCCGATTTAAAACCTTCGCCCCGATTTAAAACCTTCAAAGGAAAACTCACCACTCGATGGTTGGGTACTTATGAGGTAGTCACCGTATATGACAATGGGGCTGTGAAAATCAAAATAATTGATGATGGACAAGTCTCCTTTGTAGTAAATGGACACCGACTTAAACTTCATCACATGCCCATTTCCAAAGAATATTTTCTATAGGTCATGTCAACTGACAAGTCACTGGCCTTAGTAGATGGGGAAGTCCCCCCTTGTTCTTGAATATTTTCTAGAATGTTTGACTGTATATATGTAAATAATTTTGAATTTTGTTGATAGAAAATTCTAGAAATTTTTGTAGGTATTTATCTCACTAGGAGTAGACAGTTTCAAGGAAATATAAGAGAAGGATTTTTCTTCAAAACATTGTTATACTTGAACCTTGTTGTCTGCTAAGCATCAAATGAATAATGACTTGTTGTAATTGGCCATATTTTTGCAAAGATTTTCATCTTCTTTTTGTCAAGGCATCTTAAGAAGCAGTTGCTCTTGAAAACCTTCACCACTATATAATGAAGTGATACTATAACCATCAATATTAGAGGTCTCTCGTACAGTTTCCCCAAGAAACCTGAGTAAGTGAGTAAAGTATATTTCTTAAAGAGTAACAAGGAGGTCTAATTAGCGGTTATCCATAGAAACATCAAAAAAGAAGAAAGTGAGTTGAGCCTAAAGATACCTTTATGTTCTTTCCCAATGGTACCATCCACTACACACTAAAAATACTTGATTATATCATATCTTTAGATAGGCTACATCCGCTTAAGTACCCCTTACATTAGGACAATCACTAAGGAATCTATAACGGAAATTCATCCTCTAACATAAATACCATCCCAATTAAAAAAAAGAAAAGAAAATTTGTTTTCAGAGTTGTCCCCCCATCTTCTTGCACAAAGCAATCTTATACTAAAATCTTAAAATATGGAGGGCCAGCCTTTGAGCATGTAAGAGGCTAACCCGTTGAGATACTGAACAAGTCTACTAGCAGTGGGTACCGGCCTATGGTATGACTAGGTAAACCCATCGGAGTACTGAATAGGCTTGTTGGCAATGGGGCATTCTACCTAGCGAGGATGATAATCTGACAAAAAATAAATAATAAATTTAAACTTGTCCTGATGTACAGCATTACTTGTAGACAAAGCTGACACGAAGTATGTATGGTCAAGGTAAGGTTAATGAACTCCATAAATTAGCCATTGGGAACTAACTTTGAGACTATCTTGAAACTCTCTTGCCTACCTCTTCTTATCTATATATAGGATCTCTTATCCTATAGGTGGGGCCATCTTCTAACCGTCTCATCAGACCGATCTGTGAAATTTATCTCTACACTTAACAAGCTGTAATTCTTCGGCTATTGGGAGAATTGACTGGTTTCCTATATTTTTTATTGTGAGGTGTCACAATACTTAGGTGTGGGGGAGGGGTTTCATGAGTTGACAAATGATAGAATTTCCTAGAGGAAGTAGAATCTTAGAATCTTTGTAAAAAAAATTGTGTATTGTTTTCATGACACAGGCTATGACATCAACAGTTATTTTATTTTTGAAATGCCAATTCCCTGTGTGTTATAAATTGTTGTACATTACCTTAACGGACCACTTAACTAGTTTATTTTCGTTACAGACTGTTCATTACAAAGTTGAGATTACATGTCTTATGTGAGATAAAGGAATGGATCGAGTAAGCATGGTGGAAAAATAAATAATAATGGAACACTTTGCCTCTGCTCCTATTCACCATGACTGTCAAAATCATTCTAAGACTGCAGGCTATCCATTAAAGGAGGAATAAAATTGCATTTCACACAGAGGTACCATATGGAGTGTCATATGAGGTGCCATTTCAAAGACCATATGAGGTGTCGGACGACGTGCCATATGAAATAATACACCAGTAACTATCCATGATTTCAGGTAACCAGGAATCAATTGCATTTATTTGAATTAGTTCATGGAAATTAAGATTAAATGATGCAATCTTTAGATATTTTTATGATAAAATTTCCAAGTCAAAGACTTGGACATTGATCTAACCATTTCATCATTGCGATTGCCTCCCAAAACATGCCTTCAAGTTCTAAATTGGCGCACTCATGTTCACACATGGCAATTCGTGTGTGTGAATTCATTGATGAATGCAACCGTTCCATCCTAGGCGCATTCAAAAATGGAGGAATCACTCAATTGGTTATCCAAATTATTCCCCACGCTCACTCTCTACTCATTGTGCTCACCTCTGTCTAAATGCACTCAGCCTCTGTCTCATTTCGTTCACCTATGTCCACATTACGCTCAGCCCCTGTTTAAACGCGCTCAGCCTTTGCTTAATCATGCCCATCCTTGGCCCGATTGCACCCATCCTTTATTGAATTCTGCCCTATGTCTGTTTCTCTACACTATCACCATACCCAAGTGGTATGAGTCATCCTCTTATGTTGACCTCTTCTCCATCCCTAATTTCGCACAGTGCAGAGAAGTGTTCCTTCATGCAGGTTGGGGGTCGTTCTTGGCTCATTTGCAGGGCCACGATGATGGCATCTCTATGTAATTCGCCCTTGTATTTGATGGAAAGATGGCGCACATGGGGTATCTCACCTTTTTGGTCTCTAAGGAATCCATAGCTGCAGCCACAAAACTTCCAAGAGTTGGGGATAGATAGTTTAAACACCATCTGTTGCCACGATCGAGCTATAACAGGATTTTCAAACCTGAATTTCAGAACATCTCTGGAGCTAAAGGATACTCCAAGGAGTGGATTAAAGAGGAGATAATTAACCCTCTCATAGTCATCACCAGACTGATCACATGTGAAGGTAGATACTCCGTCTTTAAATCCTATCACTTTCGATTATTAGCTCACTTTCAGTTCAATAATCCATTGAATTTTCCCTTTTACTTCTTAAAGAGTCTTGAGAAGATGTCTTCCCAAGTGAGGAAGAATGTAACCAATCCCCATAATAGCCTATTTCACCATGGCCTTATCAAACTACTTGTCTTAGCCGATTTGGAAAAACAAGGGGAAAAGTGGGATGAGTTCATTTACCAATTTGCAAACCCTCATCTTACAATCAAGACTAGCAAGAAGACACTTGATCTAGGGACTGTTACTCCACCCAAACCCCATTCTACGAAAACTCCAAACCCTCTTGCTCAAGCTATTCCTTTACCGGACCAAAAGTCTAAGAAATTTGTTGATACCCTTGCAACCTCATTGGGCAAGAAGACCAAGAAGCCTATTGCTAACCCCCCAATGCCTTCCACGTCTGTTGATCCTGCACCTAAAAGCTAGAGGAGGTAATTCAACAAGACTTCCTTGTGGTCCCCACAAATAGGAGAGGAGCTAATCGATTTAATAGAGGATCCTTTCGAAAGAGTACCCAAAATACAAAAGGAAAACCTTATGAAAAACCCCTGACCACTTCGAACCCTATCCAAGTATCCTCTGATCTCAAAATCCCTCACAAAATACTTAGGAAAGTATCTGCAGAAGAATTGGAGCCTCATAGAAAGACAAAATCTGAACCTACTTCTCCTTATAAACCCCCTATTACCCCTACCTCATAGATGCCTACCACAAATCCTAAAATTGATAGACATTCTACATCTTTTAAGGGATCCAAGCCCTCTTCCGAGATATTTGATCTTGCTCCAACCATTGAAAAGCTACAATAGGAAAATGATCAGCTACTGCAACAATTGGAAGAGAGGAAAACTTTGGACAAGCATCTTCACCATGACAATGCAGTACTTCAAGCAAAGGTGAATTCCCTTCAACGATTGTTTGATAAAATGACCAAAACCAACCGCAACCTCAGGGAATAATTCAAGTAACATAAGAGGCACAAGACAAAATCTTCAGGGCAAGAGGGAGAAGCTTCTAAAGCTAATCCTTCTCAGAAAGTCTAGACACATGGCGCAATTCATTTTTTTTTGCAGTGGGACCTACAAAATCTTAGGTGTGGGGATAATGTTGGACTCGCGATTTTGTTAAATTAATGATGATGATTAGATCCTTTTTGTTCGGTATTATGTGTGTATTTTACTATTTTGAAGAGGTTTTGAAGGATGCTTATATCAAATCGCTATAACTTATACTAGGTATGTATAATTAGAGTTATGTGATGGTTTCAATTTTAATTTAGCATGATTTAATGATTCCAAGGAGCTAACGTGCGATCTGTGTGTCACAGGGCAAAATCGCATGGCGTTTTTCCATCCATCAGCTCATCCGGTACTCCATCTGGCACTGCATCCAATACTCCATCCAGCACTCCATCTTGCACTAAAACCATGGGTGAGTTGGCAGTTGTTGTATCGGTGGCATGTGATGGGAAAATCAGTGACATGGGTTTTTCTCGTGCTCGTGGCCTTCATCTACTGAGCTTCTGACAATTTGGATTGGGTTGTTATGATCAGCGTTGATTGGCTCGCTTAGTTTCTAGAAGACACCAATGGTTAAAATGCATTTAGTGTAATTTAATTTTTTTAGAGGAGGTCGACCCTTCCAGTGGTCGACCTCTCGACTTGTAACCTCTATAAATACCACAACAGTGGTCAAACAAATAGTTAAGTTCAGAATTGTGAAGCTAGCATTGTTTTTGTTGTTTCAAGACATTTTCCATAAACTTGTGTAAAACTGTGTTTTTAATTTAAAATATTGAAATCATGTTGCTTGAGCTCGTGATTCATTGTTTAGTAGTAGCCACGACCTACTGGGGGGGCCACCAGTGGTCTGGGTGAATATTTAGTTAGTTATCTTGTGAATTCGAGTAGTGTAATTGTTATTTCTTTTATTTTCCTGTACATATGTTTTTATCGTTTTTACTTGTTGTGTTTATTGTTCATAGCTTAATTGTTCAATTTCCTTTTTGCAAGTTGCTTATGAAGGATAGTATTAATATGCCATGTCTTTTTAATTAAATAGGAAATAGCTTAAGCTTAAGCCACTAACCACGGTGTATGATTAAATGATAGTTAGAATTAATGTATGCTAAAATAGAATAGTTAGAAGTTAAAACAGAGTATTGAGTTAATGGTTTCTTTGGCAAGGATTCGATGGATGATTAGTTGTTAGCTTTGATTTTAGTTCTCAGGTTGCTTATCTAGTTTACTCAATTAGTTTGCTTATTAATTTTCTTGTCATATGTTGAAATATAAATAGGATTTGAATTATATTTTTATGAGTATTTCAATTTGTCATTTGAATTGTTAATAGTAGTGTTAGTTTAGTTTATTTCATGCAATTTCCATTCTAGATCTAGATTGCAATTTTAATTTGAAGTTTGCTTTTGAGTTTAGTTTTTAGTTATAAATCTCTAGTAGTGTGAATTTGCTTACATTAGCATAGGAGTACATTTCAGTTCAGTAGAATAGTGTTTCCTTTATTGATTGATGATTAATGCATGAATTGAAGAATCACATGGATTTTCAGGGTAGTTGATGTTTCTTCCATAATGGCCAAGTTCTTGCTAGATTGCTTGATTCATACCTTTCACTTTGCTATAGAAGTTAATATTGAATTTATCCCTCTTGAGTTATCATTAATTGTTAAATGCCATCGTGATATCATAAGACACCGAAGACATAACCATCAACATTATATTTGAGTTTCTTGTTATTGTAGATTAAAGAGTAGTTGTTGAGTAATCTTTGAATATTGTCATGATGTTTTTAATTCAATAGATTAAGATTTCATTTTGTAGATTAAAAGTAATTATGAAGTTTATCTTAAGAATAGATTTCACTTGCTTATTAATTTAATTAGTTACTTGTTGAGTAATTTTGATTAGTTTACTTGCTGTAGAAGTTTCCATAGGTTAGTTATTTGATTGTTTATTAGTTTACTCACTGAATAAGTTTCCATAGGTTAGTTTGAATAGGGTAGTTGCTTGCTTGTTTACTTTCTTTAATAGGGTAGTTTCTTGCTTGTTTATTTTCTTACTTGTTGTTGCTCATTGAATTTGAATAGATTAATTAGATTAGTTTGTTGTTGTTATTGATTAAGTTAAATAGATGGCTTGATTTTGCTCATTAATTTGATTAAGTTAACTTGTTCATTTTAGGGTTTTCGTTTGCTTTCTTAGGACAATCCATCGATCCATTGTTCAAAAGTTACTTAGGGTAAATAGTTTAAGTTCCTTGATAGGGTTTGATCATTGATAGTCTTTGCTTAAGTAGAGTATCCCTTAAATAGTCCATTTCCTTAGTTAGACTATACTACCCCTAACCTTTCTGCTTTGGCACATATAGTTCTATAACTCTAAGTTTACTTACCCCGGGTTGACAATTTAATTGAGGGTTTTTAGTGCATATAGAACACCCATCACTTGTAGTCTTGGGATTTGAGCCCAAACTTATCACACTTGTAGCATCTCATGATATGACAAAACTTTGTTGTGTGCCCAACATAATTGCATCTCCAACATCTCATTAAGTTATTGGACCTTCCTAAATTTTTATTTTCAAGACTCTTGCATTTCAATGCTTTGTGACCAAAGTTTTTACAAGAAAATCAATAATGATTGAAGGTGTTTCCATACTCGAGTCTATTGTGACATGAAAAGTTTGTCTTTTGATATGTTTCGTTTTTTTTTACTTTTATAGCTTCCTCCTTTAACAAAGTTCATGGTTTGTATTTTGTTTGTGATTGCACTTTTTCCTTTTGAGGAGGATAATCCTTTCTAACATTTGTGAATGGTGTTCCACTTGCCACCTTCTTCTTTCTTAGTGTACCCAAGACCAGTTTTGTCATCGGTTGGTCTTTCACTATTCCAAATCTTATCCAGGATAGCTGAGTTGTTCTGGAATTTGACAGTTGTTTTTTTCTTTTCATTCTTCTTTTTGAGCTTGATAATTTCAAATTCCAACATGTGACATGTTTCTTCCTTTTTGGTCAACTGGAACTTCAAGTCTTATTCTATCTCCTTAGCTTCTTCAAGTTGAGTCTTTAGACTGATGACTATTTCTTTTGTCTCATCCAAGACTTATGTGAATATATTGGTTTTGTCATATGTCTTCAACTCTTCTATTTCTTTTGTTAGATCAACAACTTCAGTCTTCAATATTTTGATTTCTTCCTTGTTTTATAGCTGAATCCTTTTGAGGTTGATGACTTCCAATTCCAGCGTGTGGCACGATTCTTCATTTTTAGTCAATTGGCTCTTCAGGGTTTCTTCACTTTCCTTAGCTTATTCAAGTTGAGTCTTTAGATTGTTGACCATTTATTTTGTTTCTTCTAATTCTTTTGTGCATTTATTGATTTTTCCATATACCTTCAACTCATTCATTTATTGTGTTAGATCAACAACTTCAGTCTTTAATCTATTGATCTCTTCTTCTTTATATTCTAGCAGAGTATTTGATCTTTCTCTTCATGGTTTTTAGATTGATCTAATTGTTGTAGTAGCAACATATCTTTCTTTTGAAGTTTCTCCAACTCTTCTAAAGTGAACATAAGTGTGATATTCAAGTTGGTCAAGAAAGTCCTTAGTAAATTCAATATATAAACCATTATATGGTTCCATACTAATCACTTCAAATGTAGCTACAACATCAATCTTAAAATCTAATAGTTTTTCTTTAGTGAATACTGAGGTATTCATCAATTCCTTGATGTAGTAGTCTTCTCTGTTGATGACTGGGGTTTGCATCAATTCTTTGACGGAATTGGTCTCTTCTGTGTTTTGTTCTTTATTCTAATTTGAACTCTCTTTGTCTGTATTTTGTTCTTCAATCTCATTGGATTTCTCCATTTATGAGTTTTGTTCTTTAATCTGATTGGATTTCTCTATTTCTTTGTTTTGTTCTATAAATTGATTAGAATTCTCTATTTCTTTGTTTTGTTCTTTATTTTGATAAGAATTCTCTAGCTAGAGCCATAGTACTTTAGCAGAGGTGCAGTGTCCCATCTTTTTTTTTACTTGGTCTGACAATCCATTCTGGATTTCCTTTAATGTTATTGAATTATTTTTCTTTGCTTCTTTTGCAGTTTTGGATTTGTTCTTTGATGTAGTTGAGTACCAAGTTTAGATATTATTGGCTCTCAAACACCAGATCCTCTTGACTTCAGATACGATTTCATTATTTCCCTCCGTGAAGAGTAGTTTGTTCCATCAAATAAGGGAGCTTCATTTATGGAGAGAGCCATTTGTCCACCCATTTATTCATAATCTACCTTCAAGTGTTTAAACTGTGTTGAAGGTACCCACTCTGATACCAATTGTTAAAACACACACTGACACTGAGAGGGGGGTGAATCAATATCTGGAACTTTTGGCTACTTTTCACACTTTCATAGATTAACTAAATTAATTGAATAAGATATATGCAGTTCAATTAATTATTCATAAACATGTATAATACAAACTGTATGAAGTAGATAAAACATCATTCTTCTATTTATTTAACTTGAATGAATACAAATAAAATCAATCCTTTAATATCTTCAACTTCAACTGAATATGAGAGATCCAACTCTTTAATACAAGACCCAACTTGTAGTTCTCAGATCCAACTGAGAAAATGAGGAATCCAACCCTCATAACAAGACTCATCTTGTAAACAGGCACCAAACTGATAGAAAGAACTTTCATTCAATCCATTATATATATATATATATATATATATACACACACACACACACACACACTTTCTTCCCTTCATATTCAGTGACTTATATAGTCCTCGAAAGGGTGTCACTTTGAAACAATGTGTCCTTTTGGAATGAAACATTGCATCCCTTCATTTAATTAACACAAATGGTTACTTTTATTAATGAATTTATGTACACCAATTTAGACAGCAATTTTCGTATGACGATTCTAGAGTGATGGAAACTAATTTTAAAATTCTACGACATGGGCTTTTTTTATAACATGACCAATTAGCTAACCATGGGAAATTTCCCCAAAAAGTGTGTGAGGTGGAAGGTACGGGTTGTTATTTGAAGGCAACTTGCCTAGCTTTTCCTTTTGTCGTCGGATGCCAGATCGACTTCAATACATATTAACTTTTTGTGAATGTCTAAATTGACCTCCACATATATTCTTTGTTGGTGCTTATTTAAACTCAAATTGTAAACATTTTACTTGATGGTTATATTAAAATCAGTTCCCACTCAGCTACTAGTCACTAAAGATTTGACTTGGTCTCACCCTTTTTCGTATTTGTGTTAAGCCCTAATATTGCCTCATTACCTCTTATTGGGGAATATTACATTAGTAATGTCATCTTATTTATGTCGGATTTATCCCATTAGTTGTAATTATACCTCCTAGTCTCCTATATATACCAAGGAAACATTTTCATTTGGAATCATCTTATACTTGAACATTTAAGTGGGGTAAAAGGAGGTTGCCCCCTCAAAGAGGCTTATTATCTGAAATTATCTCTTTTTCAAGACATTGAGTACTTTTTCTGAGGTTTTTCTATGCTATATTGATATTTGGTTCTTAACATATGGTATCAGAGCTCAAGGTCTTGGGGTTTCGCTACTACATCTAAGACACCTTGGCATTTTCACTATAATTTTTTTTCTACAATGTTTCAAAAGGAACGGATTGGAGGATATTTAGTAGATGTATCAAGGTACGTTGGGTTAAAATTTCATCTCCTGAGGCCTTATACTTTCGGAGATACATCCTGTACAAGATAGGGTTCTGGAATCATCCTGAACTGAGTCATTGCGGAATTTTCGCTATAAAAAACTTTTTGTAATGTTTCAGACCCTGAGCTATGGAGTATATTCACAGAAATTAGTAAGGTATCTATGGTAAAAATTTTAGCTTCTGGGTCATCTTAAATTTGTAGATACACCTTGTGGAAGATAGGGTATCTGACTAGTCTTATTGACTAGTCTCAAGAAGGTGTTCCAGGAAAAACAATCATAACTTCTTCCTAGAGTATCCAAATTGAGTGGCACTAGTTTCATTGGATCGTGGACAATCTGTAGTATTGTTGGTACGAGTTTCAGAATTTTATATCAATTATTTTGTGTGGGGCACGCTATGCAAGTGACATCTCTTGGAAAGGCCAAAAATCAGCAAGTTGTGGGGAAGTTACCATAAATTCCACTTGGCACATCCAATTTTGATTAGACCTATGGCATTGCATAGAAGAAATATCACAGAACTACCTAAAATAAAGTTTCATACCTAGAAGGATCGAAACTTGGGAGATACAACAGAGGAAAGATTGTCTAGCAGAACCACCTCAAAATCAAGGTTCAAAAGTGATACTTGGCCAACATGCCACCCAAAAAGGGAACTTCTACACAAAATAAGCCTCCAGACAATCCTACTTAG
>JZKD02S1612935.1:452388-472504 GCA_000966675.3 Picea glauca | reverse complement strand
AACTACTTCAACTAATTTGGAATGTATAAAATCCAAATGAGAAGGAAGAACAAGGGAGAATAGAAGGAGAAAACATACTAAGGTTTGCTCTTAAGTTTTATTGAGATAGTTCAGTTTTCATTCATTATTCAATTTATTAAAGGCATAATTCTATTTTTGACAGCAGGGTCCTATTGTAGACAGCAAGGTTCAAAGTTGAACCATATCATTTAGATGCTTGTTTTAGATGTATTGATTTATCTTTGATAGTCTATGTAGACTTGTTTGTTTATGAATTGAGTTTCATGGTTGATAAAGGATATTGTGCAGAGTCAAGTGGGCAGCAGTCTGTGGCAAGTTGATCCAGATTTTAAAGTTCATGGTTTTCATCGGGGATTTATAAGTTTGACCTTGGTCCATGCCCCCCACAGGGATTTTTGTAAGAGAAGGATACTTTTGGTTCTTAGAATGAAATAAAGTGATTGTTATTCTGTCTCATTTGTGTTAATCTATGACTTGGTATTTTTGCTTTTGATCTCCACATTTACTTTTGCAATCTGTTATATTCAAAAAATTATACAAAAATGTTATATTTTGCAACAATCTTTATTTTTAAAAAATTAGCCTAAGCCCTTGTAATTAATACTTGTGAAATGGGAAACACATTTTGAGGCTATAAACATAGGGTAATATTCTCGACTATCTTGCCTTAGCCAAGCAAGATTTGAAAATGCTTGAGTAAGATAAATTCATATATTTTCCTCAACATTTATTTTGGCGACCATACTGGGGAGATCTTCCATATCTCTATGGTGGATTGTATGCTTGATTATCATTGAATATATTTATATTTCTGCTTTTGATTCTTTGACAACTTCTTTTCTTCGTGACTGTACATGTTGCAAGGTAGCTCAATATTGAGCTCGGTCTTAAAGATCAAACCAGCAATGCTTTAACCTTGTTTAATACCATCTTAGAGACCGTTAATACCCGGGTTGAGCTTGAACGCTCATGGGCAGTGATTGAACAAGACATAAATGTCCGAGAACATTGGGAAGCTAGGAAAAGACAGCCTAGGAATCATCCATAGTTTTCTTTTTCCTACAGTTTTGATCTTCTTTTCATGTTCTTAAACCCTCGCATCTCTAGGAGAAGAAGAGGTTTATCACCTAAGATCAACCCTATTGTTGAAATAGGAAGAAGAAACATTGTTTTGTCAGTACAACAAAGTACTCTAAGGAGAACATTGTCTGATTCATCTATTTTGCCTCTCTCTCCCCTACCTATCATTCAAAAAATGGCATCTAGTGGTGGAGGTGCTTCTTCATCTCAACCTTCAGCATCGTTGGTGATTGGTAGCTTGTATAGTCATCATGTCCCTATCCAATCTACTACAAACCCCACCAAAGTCATAAAAAAGTATGGGCTTTTTCATCTTGAAGAAGATGTTACAACTACTCCAGGGCATGTTTCTTCCCCTCTTAATCTAGCACATGCTACTCGTCCACTTCCTAAATTCATAGATCATCTCCCTAGGTTTTCAGGGAATAACACGGTCACTACGAACGAACATTTGGTGGAATTTTCTAATGCCTGACATAACATAGGAGAAAATGACAATGACACGTGTATGTGCTTATTTGTCAATTCCCTTGTAGGGAAAGTAGTGGTCGATTTATTTGAACTTCCTCCTGATATTCTTTCCACTTGGGAGGAGTTAGTATACTGGTTCAAGTCTACCTATGGGCAGTCCAAAATCTGAGCTGAGCAGTTATGAGAGTACAATAACATTGCTTATAAAGACAGTGAAACTATCAAGTCTTTCAACTTGCATTTCACCAAATTATATAACCAAATTCCTGAACTCATTCGCCCTCAGAACCAAGCCACTTTCATGCATTATTATAATGCTCTACCTTCCCCCTACCATCATATTCTTGAGGAAAAGGCCATTGATAACCTTGGTTTTTCTTTGCATACTTGTTTAGAGTATGAAGAACATCTTGAAAGAACATGTCTTCCTAAGGGAGACTCAGTTAAACAGACAGACATGTCCGCCCTCTTATAGCTTGTACAAGACATGAATAATCAAATAATAGTGTATGAGCGGAAAGGAAATGTCCCCTCACTTACCCCTGGGGCCTTATCCTCTTCTTCACCACCCTTTAAGAATCCTAATGAAAATAACTTTCAACCTAAAGTCATCATGCCTCGTAGTTGGTGTAACTTTTGCAAGGAACACCATGAGGAAAGTACCTACGAGGTAAAGAAGAGTGTTGGAGATAAAATATTTGGTAAAAGGCCTGAAACTACTATTGTTGTTCTAGATTTTGCAGAGCCAGAGGATGTTATGATCATAAATACTAGGTATAAATCATATGCTATGAAAGGTAAATATGATCCTCCTCACACTTCTTCTAGCCCAAGCTCATCTTCACCAGTTGTTACTGTTCAAGTTTCTAAGGCTCCTGACAGTCAAGGAACTGCCTCCCCTCTTCCCTCTTCCAAGTACAACATTCTCAATCAATTGGCCAATATTAAAGCTAATGTTACCCTCATGGACATGGTTGTCATCCCTGAGCAACAAAAGCATCCGAAAAAATTCATGGAAGGAAAAGATTCCATTGTAGCCAACCTCTCGAAAGAGGTAGATGAAGAGGATTCAACTGTCAATAAAGTAGGTGTACATAATTTCAGACACCTTGTAAAAAACCCCCCGTTTTTTATTTCTGTAAAGATTATGGAAAAAAATAGCCCATTGTTGTCTCATTGACGGTGATTCGGGCCCAAGTGTAATGTCGAAGATTAATATGGAAGAGATAGGCTTGTCTTGTACAAATGAAAACTCCAGAAGAATGCTCTCTTATAATAGTTTACAACAAACGACCATAGGTAAAATCAAGGATGTGACCTTGGTTTTGTGCACGCATCCTGAAATAAGGACAACCCTTAATATTCAAGTAATAGATATACCAATGAGTAATTACTCGATCATCTTAGGAAGAGATTGGCAAACTTTGACGAGTGGATACCTCTCACTTGACGGGACACACTTATATGTTCCTCGGAATGGTAAAAGAATTATAGTTCTAAGGGACAGAAGAATATCACCTTACATTGAAAGCATTCCATAGCCTAATGTAAATTATATCGAGGAGGACTTAGGAGTGTATTCCATCTTTGCAAATGAGGAAAACACTACCTTGGAACAAATTGACATAGAAAATGGGATGTGGCATATGCACTTTGATGGTTCATGCTCCAATGAAGGAAACAGAGCTGGTATTATCTTGTACTCAATTGTGGGTAAAATTCACAACTTTTCCTATAGGTTAGAGTTTGTCTGCACTAACAACATCAGTGAATTTGAAGCATTACTACTAGGCATTGAAAATGCCTATAATTTAGGTTGTGGTCACCTTATAGTTTTTGGGGATTCCGAACTTGTTGTAAACCTTGTACGTAAGATATATTCTCCTAGCAACAATTTAATGAAACGTTACACCCAAACTATTTGGGCACTTATCTCGAACTTGATATCTTTCAACATTACTCGTGTTAAAAGGGAATTGAACTCAATGGCTGACAAGTTAGTTGTTTTTGCAGCCTCTCCTACCCGACAACTTCGGGCACAAAGACATGATTGCACCTTTCAATATTTGTATCGTCCACATATCCATGATGATGTAGAGTCATGGTAGGTCTTCTCTAGTGATGAGAGCATATGTTCTTTCATTCAAAATGAACCTTATAAGCCTAAGGAAATTATATCAATGGAAGATAACAAAATTCCTAAGGGCTTGACTCCTCTAGAAAGTTCATTTTCATCAAGTGATGTAGGCAATAAAGAAAAACATAAAGAAGAGGAGTCGAAAAGGAAAGTGGGTGAAACCATTTACTTGAACATTGGAACACCCGAGTGTCTAAAGAATGTTAAAATAGGTGCCCAATGTTTTGATGAAGAAAAATTGAATTTCATTAAGTTGCTTGGTGAATTTCAAGATGTTTTTGCTTGGTCTTATGAGGATCTTCGTGGTTTTGATCCTACTCTTATACAGCATGGCATTCATATAAAGGAGGGCATAAAACCAGTTAGGCAAAAACAAAGACCCATTAACCCTGCATTGGAAGCAACTATTCGAAAAGAGTTGGAAAAACTCTTGAAGGCTCGGATAATTTTCCATGTTAAGTATTCTGAGTGGGTTTCTAATTTGGTTCTCATTCAGAAAGCAACTGATCAGATTAGATTATGCGTTGATTTTCGCGCATTGAATAAAGCCAATATTAAAGACCATTTTCCTCTCCCTAATATGGAAATGATTTTGCAGCAATTTGCAGGGTCACAGATGATGTCCTTACTCGACGATTTTTCTGGTTACAATCAAATCAAGGTAAAAATGACATATAAATATAAAACCACTTTTATTACACATTGGGGCACTTTCACTTATGAATGTATGCCTTTTGTCTTATCTAATGTAGGTGCCACTTTCCAAAGAGATATGCAAATAGATTTTGACAATTTAATCGACAAAATTATTCAGATTTATCTTGATGACTTAACTGTATATTCTAAAAACTGATCAGATCATTTCGGTCATCTTAGAAAGATTCTCATGTGATGCAAGAAATTTGGCATTTATTTAAATCCTTCTAAGTTTATTTTCGTCGTTACCAAGGGAAAGCTCCTAGGGCACATTGTCTCTGATTCAGGAATAAGCATAGACCCCGAAAGGATTGTTGCTATCATAAATCTTCGTGCTCCTACTTCCAAAACGGAGGTTCAAGACTTTATGGGTGTTATTAACTTTGTCCATAGGTTTGTTCCTGATTTTGCTATAATGGTCAAGTCAATTCACAATCTTCTTAAGCAAGATCGCTCCTTTTCTTGGATAGATGACGTCGAAAATTATTTCTTAGTGATCAAGAAGGCAATAAGTTACGCACTGGTTTTGGCGAAGCCAGATTTTGAGAAAGAATTTATGATATATATTAATGCCACAAAGGAAGCAGTTTCTACTATCCTCATGCAATGTGATGATCAAGATAATGAAAAACCAGTGGCTTACATTAGTCAAAGCTTGTCAAATGATGAGTCTAAATATTCTTTTGTTGAAAAGCATGCTTTTTCTCTTGTTAAAGCTGTTGAAAAATTTTGCCACTTCATCTTAGGTAAGCATACGCTGGTAAAAATCCCTTTACCTATTGTCAAGTTTTTACTCTCACAGACTTATCTTTTAGGGAAGCTTTCACATTGGCTTGCCAAGATCGAGGAGCATGATCTAACCATCATGACTTCTAAAACTATCAAGGGACATGACTTAGCCCTTCACTTAGCTCAGCATGCTAAAACAAGTGAAGAAATTGATGAACAAGATAGCTCTTTATCAACATTGTTTTACATTGACAATCAAATCCTTCCGGTGGCTGGACATCCTTGGTATAAAGATCTGGTTTATTACATGCAAAATCAAATATCCTTAGACAACTTAGATACCCATCAAAGAAGAAGGCTATGTCTCGAATCTTTTAGATGTGTCATCATAGGAGACTTCTTGTTTAGGAGATATGTCAATGGTATGTTACTTCACTATGTGAAAAATGAGGAAGCACAGAAATTGTTACAAGAGACTCATGGTCCTTCAAATTCTGTTATTCATGTAGGAGGTCACTTTTCTGCTAAAACTATTGCTTTTAAAATTATTAGGAAAGGGTGTTATTGACCTTCAATCTTTCGTGATTCTTATATTTTTTCAAGATCTTGTGACAAGTGCCAAAAGTTTGCTAGGAAAGAATGTTTTTTTTGCTATGTCTTTACAACCTATCCTCCTTGAATTTCCTTTTTCAAAATGGGTTTTGGACTTTATTGGTCCTATTAATCCTCCATCTTCAGCAGGGCAAGTTTTTGTCTTGACAGCCACGAACTATTTTATGAAAGGGACTGAAGTTGTCTCGCTTAAGCATTCGCAGGATGAGTAGGTGATTTATTTCCTTGAGACTAATATATTTTCCAGATTTGGTCTTCCTTTGGAAATTATTATAGATAATGGTCCCGCTTTTATTTTTGCTAAGCTAACCCAATTTTTAGCTAAATTGGGAGTTAAACATTTTACCTCATCAACTTATTATCCTCAAGGTAATGGGAAGGTTGAGTCTACTAACAAGAATCTGGTTAGAATTATTAAGAGGCTCATCAAAGACGAGCCTCATCAATGGCACACTCTCCTCACTTATTCCCTTCGGGTAGATCGCACTGCCACCAAGGTGAGCACTGTTTGCACTCATTTCCAGCTTGTCTATGGTCAAGAAGCCATTATGTCTACCGAGCTGGAAGTCTCCTCTCTAAGGTTAATGCTACAGGTTAAAGAATTAAATTCTTTTGATGTCTCTCAAAGAATGAATGCATTGTTGACTTTAGAGGAGCAAAGGACGTTTGCCTTGGATAATATAAAGAGAAGACAACAAATTGTTAAAAGATATTTCAACAAAAGTGTCAAGGCTGTCAAATTTAAGGTTAATGAGAAGGTATTGTTGTGGGATTCATCTCATGTTGATAGAGGAAGGCATTCAAAGTTCCAAAAATTATGGTTGGGTCCTTTTAAGATTTCTTTTGTCATGGGGGCAAATTCTTACATCCTAAAGGACTTACAAGAGCAATTGTTTTCCTATAGCACTAACAATTCCCACTTAAAACACTACGTAGAACCAACTTGAAAGTTTTAACGATGTATGGAATGTTTTATGTATATTAGTTGTTTTATTTGCTTTGATTTTATATTTTTGTTATTTCATTTCCGCTTATTTCAATTCAGTTGTTTCATTTCTTCTCATTTCAATTCAACTTTTTCATTTATGCTATGTCATTTCTTGCTATTTTGTTTCTTTTATTTGACTTCATTTCTTATCAAAATAAAATGTTGGATCAGTTTTGCCACAACAACGCTATTCTGCAAAGTATTATTAATCAATAAAAATCAGGTTACTCAATTTTCATGATGTTCCCCTTGAAAGAATCATTGAAATTGTTATCTGCTTCAATTGTTGTTATATAAGATAGTTGGTTTTATCCCCTTTCTACTTTCCTTTTCTTCCATCCACTCCAAGAAAACAAGAAGAGAATTCCAGAAGATTTTTCTCTTCGAAGTCAAGAATGCTTTTACTATGATTAATTGAATGATTATGCTTACAGGGATAAACCCCTTCATAATTAAAACTTTCCATGAGTTATTCCCAAAATCCTAGTCATTTTTCCCTTAAAATCGCTCACTTCCCCCTATTGCATAATCATTCTGATCTATATCTTCTTGATCTAATGTTTGCATGGTCTGGGAAACCAGACATTTTGAGTTCTTGATCTGTTGGAAACAGATTTCCCTGTGGAGTCACCAATTTGTTGACGATTAAAATCGCAACGATGAATTATGCCCACAAAGGATTGTTAAGCTCTATTATTTATTTATGATAATAATATTTAACTAGTAGGTGGGACCCCCTTGTAGACTAGAGGCGCAAAGATAGACATGTTACGCTTATATGTTGTTGTTGTTGTTATGATGTTACCTACACAGTCCTATACATTTGATGATGCAGTCTTGGTTTCTTTTGATATGACAAATGGGTGGTTGATGCATTGTTGCTAAATGTTATTGATATTTACCTGCGATACAAGGCAGTGCCATGGGTATGACTATTATGTTGTTTACAAGTGCCATGTTATGTTATGTTATAACATTGATTACTAATCCATATATGGTTTATGCAAAAGATAATAAAATGGGATCTTGACCAAAACAAAAGGAAAAACTATGTATAAGTTTTAGAGCTATGACAAAAAGATTACATATAAACCTTGTGACAAATGTGAAAAGGTGGACCTAGCTATTATACTATGGACTTTGTTAAAGAGTTATATGGAGGCACATATGGTAATGTTAACATATGATTACTGTTGAAGTTATGACATAAGGTTAACGTATAGTTATGATATGTTTTCTGGTGGTGCACTATACAATAGATATGGCATCAAATCTATACAAAGGATATGGCATTGAATTATAGATTGGATATGGTTTGATTTTAATGGTGGATGTTATCTTAATGGGTTGGCTCGTACATGGAATTGAATAGGGCCAGGTGAGGAAGTGGCATGCATTTACTGCACGTCGCTCCAAACCTCCCTTGAGCCCGTCACCCTAGCATAGTTTCATTATTGCTCTGTTGGTTGTGGAAGCTTTGTGATTTCAGGTTTGGAAGGGGAAAACTCAAACCAGCTCATCATTGAAGCGATTTTTCATAGGTATGGCTCTTTTCTTTCCATCCATGATGGACTCTCTGTATTATGAATCAAATGGTGGCTCATGATTGCATGGGTTCTGTGTTTTCTTGAGTTTTCGACTGAGTGTCAATATTGTGTTATGGGTTCTCTCTGAATACTGCGAAATGTTGGCATTTTTAAGTGAGGTAATGGGTGTTATTGATTGTAAAGTCTGTGCATTGGATATTGACTTGGTCATCTTGGTTTTTTATGATGATTCTCTGTGAAAAATGGTAATAGTGGTGCAATGACCTCTGAGTTTTATTGTTGAGGGATTTTAACCACCAGTCTGGGTATCAGTTGTTGTCAACCCGTTTTCCCTCTCAATCGTATTTATGATTCTTTATCCAAGTTGCAATACAACTGTCGACGATGGTGTGGTTCTTTTAGGCTAAGCCCCGAGCTATTGTTTGTACGTCTTGTTCTTTATTGTCGTTTCACCGAAAGCTTTCCACAGTCCAATCTTGTTTTACCCAGAGTATTTAATAGAGGCTTGTGCATGTATCAAATGGATACGAGTTGCACTCTGGCATTCTTTTCATGAGAGTTTTCACACCCACTCCTCTCAACTCTGCTATAATTACCGACTATTATGTTTTGAAGCCTCACTGTCAATTGTTTTTCGAAAGTGATTGACCTCCCGTGCATTGGAAAGAGACATGATCTCTCTGTGTTTTCGAGTATCCTTCATTATTCAAATTAACCCTCGTTTCCTATCTGCATTAAAGTTTTAGAGGAATATGTGTGTGCCTGGGTTGTTGAGCTCGAATTGTCTTGTTTCCACTCGAGCATTCTCGTATGGTTCTGTCAAGATCTCGGGGTTATAAGTTGAAAGAATGTGGTTTTTTAAAAGAGCATGGCTCTTTGTTCTTCCAAGATTATATTCGTTACATGTGGTTGCTTCTCGGTGGTAAATTCTTGAGGATGTAAAAGGTTATGAGCTCTATGTGTTTTTTTTTAAATTCAAGAAGACTTTCGTTACCTCTCTGCATTTAAATTCTAAATAGCCCGACTTGGAGTCTGACTTGATTCTACTTTCCTCGGGAAACTTCTGGGGTTTGTCAAGATTTTGGGTTACCAATTTAATGATTGTGGTAATTATAAAGGCGTGGGCTCTCTCACTTCAAAGACCATCTCTTGGTCGAATCTTTGTGTTTCCTCTCTATGATGAATTTGTTTGAATAAGAAGAAAGGTATGGTTACCTAGAGTCGTGGGCTTTCCTTTTAGTCGATTATGGTCTTTCTTATTGTGTTAAATCCTAGCATGATCGTGATTACATTTAAAGTTTCGAAGGCACCTATGTGAGTGATTTTTTCACTAAGCACAATCATGATTCTGTCAAAGTTTAAAAGAGATACATGTGTGTCAATATGGTTTTTTTCTCTTCATACATCTTATGGGAATCACCGTGCATATTATGATTGTTTTAAAAGGAAGTATGTACATATTAATGCACATGGATATCAAGCTCAGGGCTACATAATTTGGGTTGATTGTTATTGTCGAATCGAGATTATGTCAATTACATTATCGAAGACCTATGTGTATGATAGATTCGTTAAACGTGCTTTGGTTCTGTCCAGATTTAAAAAGGGACCTATGGGTGATTAAATCGGGCCCGGGTTTTTTTTTTATGACAATTGATTATTGATTGTTAATCATGGGTCTATTATTATTTGATCACCAGGAATGGATATTGGATATAGAAAATGGAATCACTATGCATATTATGGTTATTTTTAAAAAAGAAGAGATCAACATTTGAGTAAGTAGTACTATGAAATCGAAAATGTTTGCATAGTGTAATAACCCCATCGTTATGACTACTAGCGAAGCAGTAGTGAAAAAAAAAATCTTTTCTTTTAAACAGGAAGACAAAACGATTATAACTAGACAACACACCTGACGATGAGCACCACGCCCATCGAACAGGCAACAGACATCTATGACTCCCTGCACTAGCACAAGGGCAACTAGGTGAACCATGCATAAAACAACAAGGAGGAACAACTACCTGCCCAACAAAAACAAGACAGGCCTACAAGCTAAGAGACAACATCCCCCTCCCAACACAACGGCCTTGACGAACAAGACTAGACCTCAAGGCGCGTGAACCAAACACAATGAGGGAGTTCTACCCAGGGGCCAAAAGCATCTTACAATGCTCGACAACACCCACACAGAACGCACCGAACCCGACCAAGTTCTCGTTCACCGCTACCCAATGGGGCGCGCCATGATCCCCTCATCAGAAATCATGTCGTCCCTAGGTGATAGACGCGTCCATAACTTGGCACAACACATCCTATATGGACCAAAGACTCTATATAAATCTGACATGCTAGGACAAAACAACGGACAAAGAGACTACACCCACACCACAAGCAACTGGTCGACAAGACGTAGGGTGACGTCAACAAGAAAACACAAGTTTTTACATGACCACGCAACAACCCAACTAATTCATCTAGTCTAATGTGGATAATTACAAATTTAATTTTATCTTTTATTTGCACTCTACTTAGCCAATGTAACTTACCTTTAGTCAAGACTCACCAATCTCATTTCATTAAGTTCCAATTAATTTGGGGCAATTCTAAATTAATCCCAACATTACAATCTTACTAACAAATGACATCATATAACAACATTAACCATATCAAGGCAGGAAACTACAATGAAATGCTTATCAACACCTTCAATTACATCATGTTGTCTATCTATACTAATCGTATCGAATGACAATTGTCTATGAAAATTAAAAGAATCTACTAAGAAGTGTCAATGCCATAAATCCATATACATTCAATTAGAAACTAAGGCCATATACCTATAATTACATTTACTGCCAAATTCCTTTAATAAGATTTACTGCCATATGTATTAAAAGAGATTTACTGCCATCTGTATTAAATAAGATTTACTGCCATACGCACTTAATAAGATTTACTGCCATAATCGTCTAAAGGGATTTAATTGTAGGGCCTAATCATAATTAATGTCATTTAGAACTATTCACTACAGTCGACGCCATTGCAAAAAAATATCCTATAACAATACTTAATACCACTAAATAAAAGGGAGGAAAGTTGTTCAAAACCAACAATGTCAACTAGACACGCTGCCAGGTAAAGGTAAAACTCAGGGGTATGAACGTCGAAACATTTAGTTAGCTGTCTAGATTTGTTGTCATTTCCAGGTTAAAAGGTGCAGTAACATTTAAGGAAAAATCATGGCCATTTGACTGCAAACGCAGTCCACACTTAATGGAAAATTCAGGGTAAATAACAGGAAAACGCAATCATCATTTTAATGTCAAATTCGTGGTAAATAAATGGAAAACGCAGTCATCATTTTCATGGCAAATTCGTGGTCCAAATCGTGGTCCTTAAGGTAGAAACACAGTCAACTTTAAATAAGCAGAACCGTTGTACAGAGACATATCAAAAGGAAATCGCCTTGTTTTCACCATTTAATATGCAAATCGATGTATGAGTAATTGGTATTACATGTCGCAAGGAATTGGTAATACAGCGAGACGTGGGTACAATTTGTAGCAATAAATTCAACACAATCAACCCAGTAAGAATACATGTTGTGCAAACAGGGGAATAGCACAAAAATGGGCAACTTCTCAGTGGAAAAAGAGTGTGACTTCTCAGTCAAGAGGCAGGTAAATTCACCTTCAGGAACAGGTTAATTCGCAATAAAAATTTCATTGGCTAGGTGTAGAAAAACACAGGCCCAAACTGGTCAACAAGAAGTGGAGTGTGAAACCAGAGAGTCGAACTTCTTTGACGCATACAAGGGAATTAAATTTTGTTGAAAAAGAGACTTCTAGATGTCCATCCACTCATAAAGTTTGCAATCGATTGATTGTACCAGATATTACTCACTAATTATATTCAAAACGTGTTGCAGTACAATGAACATTTGTCCAAAAAGTCAATCCACACAAAAAAATATGAACAGAGAAGGCAAAGGCACCTGGAGAAGATTGTCATCATTGCTAGATTTTAAACCATCGAGTCAACACATGATTCTTAGGATATGGTCACAGGTTGAGGATTGTTTCTTATTCTAAAACAAAATTTGCAGTCCTGGAGTCCATAAAAAATAAAAAAAAATTGGTTGGTCGTAGAAGTCAAGAAGAGCACAACTGTCACACGGGTAAAAATATGCAAATTGGCATTCTAACACTCTTGGAAGTTGGAGTCTAGTTGCTAGCTTACGCAAGGAATAAGGTTTCATTTGCAACTGGTTATATATTTAAGATGGGTGAATTCCCTCGCGCATGTTGTCCATCAAACTCAGTCAAGCGAAGGTTGTCAATCAATTGGACATCGTAGACTAACATCGTCTTCATAAATTTAAGATGTAGATCTATGAAAAAGGGATGCAGTGAAAATGGCCATCAAAAAAACCACACAGGGTTATGCTGCGAGGGAGGTATCCCATGCAGAGATAAATTGACCATCAAGATAAAACGCAGATTTTAATTATCCAAGAATATAAAATGCAGGGTTAAAATTTATCCATCAATGTATAAAAACACAGAGTTATAATTATCCGTCAATACATAAAACGCATGGTTAAGATTTTGTCCATCAATGCATAAAAACACAGAGTTGTGACTATCCGTCAATACATAAAACGCAGGGTTAAGATTTTGTCCATCAATGCATAAAAACACAGAGTTATAATTATGGAACTAGGAACAATAGCAATGGCGGATTTACTCAACATAATAAGGCACAAGACTACACACTACCTGGAACAATCAACATGGGTAGACGGTTGGCAAGAACATCCTTCGCTCATCATCCACGCACAGAAAAGCAGGTCGTTGAGATCCATAGGTCTATTAACGCCGAAGTGGCGACCATATATCAGGCTCCTGGCCGACTGCTCAGGCGCGGACTGATGAGCCAAGGATGGAGGAAAAAATAAACCGCAATCATCACAATCAATAAACCTCTGGACAGTCAAGACATACAGGGATCGAAGGCCATGGGAAATCAACCAACATCAAGCTAAGGCTATGGGGAAATTTCAGTCATCAACTAGAACGCTAAGACTATCATTTTATTTACTTGATTAAGCGTACATAACCAAAAGCATAAATCATACTAACAATCTACCACGCAGAAATAAAGGAAGTGTACCGTTGCCCAATCACCCACTCTGAGTTGATGTCCTGCGCGCTCCATGCAACTCCCGCTTGTCGACCGATGAGACTTCACGGGTACCTCCCAGCCAATGCTAGGGGTACTCTTCTTCCCCCTTAGCCCCCAAAGCCGCAAAGGGGCCACGCACACTAACCAAAGAATCAGCTAGCTCCCAGCTCACCTCTCAAGGCCGAGCTAACACTCCTCACCGAGTTGGGTATCCCAACTCTGACAAGCTAAGTCAGTCAAGTAAAAATTTTTGCAATGTAACATTACGCAAACAGAAGTTTTTTTCCATCCTCCTTCTCCTCCCTTCATTATATAGAGTTTTGAAGTCAAAAAATTTCCCAAAACCCCTTTTAAATTATTTTTCATAAACTTAATTCATAATAATCCTCCCCGTACACGTGTCACCCATCCCCTTCATTCCTCCAAAAACTAATTTCTTTAATTAATTAATTACCCTTATTTCCCTCACCCACCTAGAGTCATTCCTAGAATCGCTCCTAGGTATCCCCAAATTCCTTTACAGGTTTTAATGACTTTCCCCGTTATTAATTTACTAGTTTAGTTTAATTTAGAAGGTTCTTTAATGCTAGATACCTTACTAAGTTAGACTTTCTGATTTTTCCTTGTGTTTCCCTTTTCTTTTTATGTTTCCTGTTTTTTCCTAGTTTCCTAATTATTTTAGATTTCCCTCTTTCCCTTTTCATTTAAAACTCAAAAGGTAGGTTGTAGAAACTTACCCTTTTTCCCACTTTTTCTTTTTAAGGAATAATTTTTTTATTAGCATTATATAGTAAAACAATTATTTCCCCTTTTTAAATTTTATCCCCGAAGATTTTTTATTTTTTTTTATTAAAAGAATTACTCACTCCCCATCTCAACTCATGATTAATGATGATTATTATTATTATTATTATTTTTTATTTTTTTCAAAAATAATTTTCTTTTACCGCACGTTTCCCCTAGACCTAGATTTTAATTTTCGAGGCTGGGCGACATTTTATTAGGGAAAAAGTTTTAAATTTTTCTTATCGCGTTATTCATCCTAAGGCCATCTAGGTTTATTCATTTATTAATTAACAACGCGATGTGCCCTTCAGGACGCACCACGTGCTCCAAGGGTGCCACTCACCTCTTTCCATTTTTCTTGTGCGACGTGCCCTTCAGGATGCACCACGTGCTCCAAGGGTGCCACTCGCCTCTTGACTAACTTGGTAGACATCAAAAACCCCTAGAGTCAATACTCCACCAGGTGATCTTGTGGGAGACTAAGGGCCTCTAAGGAATAAGGCCCCTACCTTATTGCGTGCCCCTTAGAATCATCGTGAGCAACTGTCGCAGTCGGCCCTCACGGCATCGTGGGTCTCCTCGAACTAGGTAATTGTTAACCTACAGTTCAAGCCACGGCGGGAGTTCTAGTAGGTTGTGGCAGGGTTGTTGTCCACACCTCCCCCTCAACATCTCTGGTAGTCATGCATGACCCCTCTATTCCACATGTGAGTCTAGTTGACAAGCTATCGTCAGCCTGCATCATCAACGAATCATGTCAGAAATATATCCATAAACATATCATCTAATCAAATGCACTAATATCACATATAAAACAATCAAACCCCAATGGTTCACTCCTTGACTCAATCCAGAGTCCAAGGGGTTCCATTGATGCCTCTGCATCCTCAAGGTCCAAAATCCTACACACTTAGGAAAATTGAGTCAATAGCACCTGTCTATGTCAATGCAGCATAATAACATGTCATCAATTCACAATGCCTCATAATCGTGATCAAATGTTTAATAGTATAAGAATCTGGATCACTTGTGAGCAAGTGTCCTCAAAGAACAAGTTCACTCAATGCGCAAGAGCCGGATGTTACATACACCACCTCTTGGTCTAAACTTCGTCCCGAAGTTTCACAGTATAAGTGCCGAAATAATGTGTATCACAGTATCATAAGTCTATCTATCAAACAAAAATGGAAACTGTTGGCGCATATCATATACGTCCTCCCAGGTCGTTGAGTGTGGACTATAGTTGTCCCACTGGACCTTGGCCTGATCTACTGTTCGACGTCGTAGATGTCGAACGCGATGATCTAGGATGTGGATCGGCTCAGCCGTGAGCGCCCCCTCGTCCAATACCTACAAGGAACTCATGTCAATAACATGTGTAGGATCACTAATATAATGTCTCAAAACAGATACGTGAAAAACATCGTGCATACGCCTCAAGGAATCAGGCAAGGCTAGTCGATAGGCCACTGGCCCCTTTCTTTCCATGATCTTGAAAGGTCCCACGAACCTGGGAGAGAGTTTATCTCCCTTTCCAAACTTGATTAAACTCTTATGCGGTTTAACCTGCAAGAAGACTCGATCGCCAACCTCGTAACTACGGCCAACACGGTGCGCATCGGCATAACTCTTCTGCCAATCCTGCTCTTCCTTAATCCTTTGTCTTATGGTTTTCATTCTCTCTTCCATTTCTTGGATCACTTCTGGTCCCACCAGGACCCTATCCTAAAGTCAATCCCAACTCAAAGGCGTCTGACACGGTCGTCCGTAAAGAAACTCGAAAGGCACCATCTTAATGGTGCTTTGGTAACTGTTGTTATAAGCGAATTCCATCAGTAGCAAGAATTCTTCCCAACACCTTTGTTGGTCCATCACGTACATGCGCAACATGTCTTCCAAGGTTTGGTTCGTTCGTTTGGTCTACCCGTCAATCTCCGGGTGATACGCAATACTGAAGTTAAGTTGGGTTCCCAAGACCTCTTGGAAACTCGTCCAAAATCGTCCAGTAAACACCGATCCTCGATCGGATATAATCCTCTTAGGCATGCCATGCAGACTCACAATATCAATGATGAAAACTCTAGCTATGCTAGGTGCCTGATACGTCGTATGCACAGGAATAAAGTGAGCACTCTTCGTCATAGTGCCTACTACTACGAAAATTGAGTCATGTCTCCTTACCGTCAATGGCAATCCAACAATAAAATCCATCGAAATAACTTCCCATTTCGATTCTGGAATAGCGTGTGGTTGTAGTAATCCTGTTGGATGCCTATGTTCAGCCTTTACCTGCTGACATTCTAGATATCTGGCCACATAGTTTACTATGTCAATCTTCATTCCCTTCCAGAAGAATAAGGGTTTAAGGTCTGCCCTCATCTTCGTGACTCCCGGGTGAGCCATGTATACTACTCTATGAGCCTCGCTTAGGATCAAGCTCCTCAACTCATCATTCAGTGGTATGTAAATCCGATTTTTAAACCTCAATAATCCATCGTCGTCAAACGTAAATCCTTCAAATCTTGGTACCATCATTGTGTTTTGTCCAATAAAACCTCAACCTCTTTGTACCAGTCATCATCATGCTGTAATGTTAGAATCCTTTCACATAGATTCGTCTGAAGAGGCAACACCAAAAAGATGTGTGGTCTCTGACTCAATGCATCTGCCACTCGATTAACTATTCCTTTTATGTAAGTAATCTCGAAGTCGTACTCGCTAAGCAATTCTGACCAACGTCGTTGTGGCGCGTTCAGGTCACCTTGTGTAAACATGTGTTGTAGTCCACAGTGGTCTGTCTTTAGTTCAAATTTTTGTCCAACAAGGTAGTGTCTCCAAACCTTCAAGGCATATACAATGGCTAACAACTCCAAATCATGCGTCACATAGTTTTCCTCATGCCTTCTCAGTTTCCTCGAGTTGTAAGTGATCACTCGACCGTCTTGCATCAGGACTCCGCCTAAGCCTTCCTTGGATGTGTAAGTGCATACCAAGAAGTCTGCGTCCATGTCAGGGACCTTTAGTATCGGTGTTGTTGTCAACAGCTCCTTGAGCCTTCGAAATGCTTCTGCACATTTCTTGGTCCAAACAAACTTCTTGTTCTTCTTCTGCAATTCCGTGATCGGATTTGTAATCTTCGAAAATGCCTCAACGAACTGTCGATAGTATCCTAATAAACCCATGAAGCTACATATTTATGGGACATTCATCGGCACAGACCATTCCATAATAGCCTCGACCTTTGCTGGATCCACAGCAATACCTTCGTCGGAGATGACATGCCCTAAGTAGTGAATTTTCAATTGATAAAATGAGCATTTGGACAACTTTCCATACAATTTGTGCTCTCGCAAACACTGTAGTATCAAGCGCAAGTGCTCGTCATGCTCCTCTATCGTCCGAGAGTAAATCAAAATATCGTCAATGAATACTTGGATGAACTTGTCCAAGTACTCGCGGAACACCCTGTTCATCAAACTCATAAATACCCCCAGGGTGTTTTTCAATCCAAATGGTAAAACAGTAAACTCGTAATGTCCAAACCTCATCTTAAAGGCAGTCTTAGGGACATCATCGTCCTTGATCCGCAACTGGTAATACCCTGATCGCAAATCGATCTTTGAGAACACCGTCGCACCCTTCATATGATCAAACAGATCATCTATCGTCGGCAATGGATACTGATTCTTGATCGTTGCCTTGTTCAATTGACGGTAGTCAATGCAGAGCCTCCATGACCCATCCTTCTTTCAGATGAATAGGCGCACCCCATGGTGACACACTTGGACGTATTAGTCCCAGGTCCAACAATTCTTTCAGTTGCATTCTCAACTCCTTTAACTCCAGGGTCGACATCCGATAAGGCATTCTAGCTATTGGTTCATTCCCCAGTTTTAGGTCTATAGTAAACTCCAATTCCATCTATGACGGCATCCCAGGTAATTCCTCTGGGAAGACGTCTACAAACTCTCTCACCATAGGAAGGTGTTCTAGACCTTCTGTTACTCCCTTCTCATTTAATGCAAGGATCGCATAAATATTACATCCCTTGCGCATGTTCTTCCGTAGCTGCAAGGAAGAGATGAACCTCAGGGAAACTCCTTAGTTTTGTCCTACAATCATGTGTATTTTCCCCTCATCATCGAACAAGCTCAACCGTTTCATCTTACAGTTGAGTATTGCCTCATGCGATTCCAACCAATCCATACCGATCATGACTTCATAAGATCCTAAGATCGTGACGTACAGGTTGGCCCTAGTGACAAACTCTCCCAGGTTAAGGGTACAGCCCGTAACCTTTCCTCCGACCTTTTGTTTGGCTTCTGAATCCATCTATACAAAGCTAAATTCATCATGTTTGACTGACTTTACCTTAATCCTTTTTAGCGTTGCACTAGAAATGAAACTCTCGGTAGCACCGAGATATATCAAAATACTAAGGGTTTTGGTCAACGACAGTACCTGACATCTCGAGCACAGTCGACTGGTGCTCTGCTTGGCATTTATTCATCGTTGCATGAATCCGATGGGCCTTTCCCATATCTCCCACGGTAGTGGGTCCGGCTGATCCAGACGCTCTAGTCCTCTCCATAGGGCAGTCACATTGGTAGTGTGGTTCCCCACACGTCCAACACCCCTTCTTTGGTCCAGTACTCCTGGTACCCGAAGTAGAAGATGACGGCCCACCGGCCTGAAATCCTGGTCTATTTGGTTGAACAGGCCTACACTGTTGTTGTTGTGGTCAACGTTGTTGTTGATGTTGTGGTCCCCGATAAGGTGTCCGCTGCTGAGGCGTCGGTCTCCGAGGTGTAGTGAAAGTGGATCCCCTCTGGAAGCCACGATATACTAGCGTATGTCTAGCTAGTGTCTCGTGCTACTACGCACCAAATGACACCTGCCCTGCTCATCTCGCTGGAGTCCTAGTCTGACCCACGCTGATAAGCTCCTCCTCTGCTATGAGGTCCTTCTGGACGACATCATGCAAGGTTTCAGGCATCAAAATCTGAACCTTTGCACGTATGCTGCCATTAAAGCCGAAAACAAACCTGTTGACCTTAAGTTTCTCAGTATTAAGATGTGGAGCATACCGAAGTAACTCCATGTAACGAGCCTCGTACTCGGGCACCGTACGGTCGCCCTGTCGTAAGGCATTGAACTCATTGAGCTGACACTCAATGAATTCCTCTGAAAGGTACCTCTCTTGGAACCGTTCCTCGAATAGTTCCCATGACACATCTTCGACGGCCATGTTCAGCTGTGGTAGGAGCGTCTTCCACCATAGAAGAGTTCTCCCCTTCAATTGAAATACCTTCATGTTGGAGGTATAGTCGCGAAGTGAAAAGCACATCACCATAGTATCCAACCATCCCTTGGTGGCTGTGTCGTCCGGGGCACCAAAGAACTCAGGAAATTTGACTTTCTCGAGTTCGTGATGAATGCTACCAGTATCGACCAGAGCGCGCGGTGGACCCTTAGGGGGTGTCGGAGCTCTAGCCTCTTCTCTGTCCAAACAGTTGATCAGTGCCTCAGACATGCACTAAAAAGATCTCATCATTCCAACCGCATCACCTACTGCTATCTGCTCCTACCCAACAACCTTTTTGTCTCCCTTGGGGTTAGACCCCTCAGGCGTGGATGCTTAGAAAGGCATCGTGCCTCCCCCCCTAGCACCCCGTCGTCTACCTCTGCGGCGTCCACTAACCATGATTACCTGCACAGAAACAAGTCAACTCAATTAGCAACAGTATAATAAAATCATAACAACGAAAGCCGTAGTGATCCCAAGTCGCGGGTTGAACCCCACTATGATACCAAATGTAACAACCCCATCATTATGACTACCAGCAAAGCAACAATGCA
>JZKD02S1612935.1:423428-437183 GCA_000966675.3 Picea glauca | reverse complement strand
ACAGACCCAAGATAAACTTGATCTATCAAGACCGAGCCAAACCCTCAACAACAAAGGCGTCCCTCTGAAGCCAAAAATGAGCTCTGATACCATATGTAAGTTTTAAACCTGTGAAGTAAAGCAATGCATATAGATTCTTAAGCAAAACAGAAATTAATCAATGGATCATACACAGAGTACACAGAGATTTTATACTAGAAACCCTCAACTGGGAAAACCTTTTTTATATTCATTATATCGAATTTCAGCATTCACTATACAATATATACAATGCTTTTAGGTATTTCGTAGATACCAAAACCCTAATCCCTAAAATCGAGATTATTTTTAGTCAGACACAATTGTCATATCTAACGCACCCACACACACACATGCAAAGAATATAACACATACCCAACACCAATAAGGGTCCCATTGTGTATGACAAAGAACCTCTTATTCGTATATAATAAAATATGTTTTGTTTTATTCTTTTGTGTTGTCCAATGTTCCTGTGAAATATTACATCGTTGAATAAATATATGGATGATTAAATATTATAACAAAGAGATGCAAACACTGATTATATAACAAGATAATCCAAACATCATATCCAAATGCACTAATCAAAATTTAATTTATATGAATATTATTATAATATATATGTCAATTATTTGATAAACAATGGAATTAAAAAATAACAATAATTGTGCACTATCACAGATCGATGCTTTTGAAAAGAGAAAATGACAACTGGTGCATTCAATGATAAAAAGCATTGGTGTCTTTAATTATAACACGCGTCGGTGTTGTAACATAATATGCATTGGTGCTGACATAAATTGGAAAAGCACCGATATTAATAATATTTTAACCAAAATTTATAATAATAATACTGCTTATCAGTGTGTTCAATTTATAAGCACAATGATGCTTCTCTTTCATGAGTCTGCATTGGAGCCTTCTCAACATCATGCACCAACCCTGTTTGTTTTTTAATGCAGTGGTGCATGTTATCATTGATTTTCCCGGTGTTTTATTCTTATTCATGCACCGGTGCGTTTATGTTTATAAGAGCACCGATGCCCCATATTTCTTGGAAAACCCCAGTGCTTTGGTTGACATGTGAGCATCGAGGCTTTAATTTCAAGAATGCATCAATGCTCGGTATCATAGATTCGATCGGTGCGTTGTAGTTATTAAAGCATCGGGTTGTAGTTTGTATAAACGCACTGGGGCTCCAATATTTTAGGACTTGCCCGGTGCCTATTGTGCAATGTAGGCATCGATGCGTTATTGTTTTAAGCGCATCGATGCATATGGCCTGTGAAGCACACCACATGGAAAAATATCTGCTACAACCTCCGCCTACCCAAATTTTTTTAGTTATAATGAAGTTAAATTATAATTTCCGCAAAACCATCCGCTCCCAAAAACAGGTGTTTTCACGGGGGTTTTTTTGACAATTTTTGTCAATTTTTTAACACTAAAAGCCTTCGTTATAACCTTCACTAGAGGGATTTTTCCTTGTAGTGTTTTTTTTATCACTGGCGGAATCAACAACTGGGTCGGTCTCGTACTCATGTGACACGGGGTCGATTCCGACCGCTACCACTATAACCTCCAGGTGCTATATGTATGCCCCTTCTGCATGCATGGGTAAGTCAGGGGGATTTGAACTCGGAACCTCGTCGAACATAATACTTCATATCACAAAAATTGCCAATTGAGTTTCCCCCTCCCCCCCTCCCGCGCCCCCTCGGGGGGATAACATTTTTAAAACATCTTAACCAATAATCCTCTATATTATTGTACAAGATTCCATACTCCAAAGTCCCTTGTAACCCTCTTGGTTGCACTTGTATGTTTAGCATTTGGAGTTATCAAAACATTGGAAATATAGTTGATTGCAAAAATCAAACCCATGTGGGTTGCTATAAGATGGATCAAGTTTCCCACTGACTATATTTACACATAGTCATTAGATAGATTTGATTCAATGTTGGATGATAATTTCAACCCAATTCTATTGGTTTATATGTTGCCATGCAATTTTCCATGTGAAATCTCCCCAACAAACTTTTAGAATGCTTAGTTTGAGAACAAGCACACAACTAAAATTCTACCTCTAGGAAACAATGTAAGAGGCTCACATCATCACGTCAAAATCTATCCACAAAATGAAATTAACCTCGGAATTGCACTGACCTCGCTACTTATTATGACTATATCATCCACGTACACCACCAAAATCACTTTATCATCACTTGTTCTTTTGATAGAGAGATTTGGATTAGAAGATCTTTTGCTAACTCCAAATCCTATGTGATTTTTGTTAATTTATATATACTATGCTCTTGAAAGCATGCTTGACCCTGCAAAGATCCATCACCATCTTGTACACTAGATGCTCTTTACTTGCCACTTTGAATCCTTAGGTTTGATATAGATATTGTTCCTCCTCCAAATCTCCATCCTGGAAGAGACTCTTTACTAATCCCATTTGAGCACATTATCTAGAGCCAATGTTCTTAGAACACATTGGATTCGGTTTAGATTAGTTAGGGTGAAATCTGGTCTAGTTCTCAAAAAAAACAAGTCAAGACAAGTTCAGATAGTTTATTTTTTGAATTGTTTGGTACAAATAAGAATCGGTCAAATCAAGTTGTTTCAATCTAACCCTCGGGCCACCAAAACATGTAGAACCAAAAAAAAGGTGCCCCCCTCCCAAACCCTATTCCATTTTTATAATGTTAGTTACTAATTCCTCTAGATCTAAAAAAAATATAATGTCACCCCTTTGTTATTTATCTCACACTCTTCTCATTGATCATTTGTGAATATTTGGAGCTCTAGTAAGGAGTGTTGATTCAGAAAGAGTTGATTGAACCTTTGCTTTTTTATATTTATTTGTGCTTCTTTTGTGTATTTTTTTCTATCTATTGTTGGTACTTTATGTTAGCTTTTGACTCCTATTCGCTTATTTTCGTCACCAAGAAATAGCCCACATAGATGATTCCTCACATAGGTATATGAACTTGTCTAAGTTGCTTTACAATGGGGCATGGAAATTTAGTGGTTTCACTCCCTTTCCCTCCCTTAGGCCTTGCCACATACTTCCACAAGGGTGTTAAATTGTCATTTTCATTTTCATCATCATTGTAAAATTTATCATCCCCTTCTACATCCTCCTTCTCTCCATCGTATGGGTCATACTCTATTTTTTTCCTCCTCGTTGGTATTTTAGTTTCCATTAACACCGTCATAATAAAAAGTAGTGTTCCACAAGGATGTGTCCCCCAAGGTGGGGGTCGCATTCCCCACGTTTCCCACGCACCCGGGACGGGGGGACTCTTGGGGGGACGTTTCCCCACGTCCCCTTTTTGGGGAGATATGGGGAGACGTAGGGGGACACGACTCTCCAAAGCGGGGGATGAGTCTCCTCGAAAGGGGGACTCCTGGGCGACCCCCTTTAAAAGGGACTTCTGGACGTCCTCCCTTAAAAAGGGGGACTCTTGGGCGTCCCCCCTTAAAAATGGGGACTTCTATATGTCCCCCTAAAAGGGGGACTCTTGAGCATCCCCCCTCGAAAGGAGGACTCTTGAGCATCCCTCCCGAATTTTTGCCTAATAAGGCTTAAAAAACAAAAATTTAAATTTAAAAAGAAAAAAATATTATTTACTACTTTTGAGTTTGAGTAATTCTAATTGACTATTTCAGACTTTAGTATCTACTATTTTGCTTGGTACTAATTAGATTCTAGAATGATGAATGATGAATTTAAATCAATGTATCAATATTTTACTATTTATGTTTCAACTTTCATTTTTTATTTATGAATCATTTCATTACTGAATTTGAATTTGAATTTTGAATCATGTTTAATAGTTTATATCATTTACAAATTTGAATTTTTAATTTACTAATTTAGTAGTATTTGGTATTTTACAAATGAATTTGCATGGGCTGAATTGTTAATGTTGAGATTTTATCATTATTATTTTTATTTTAAAAATTTATATTTATATTTTTTATATTATATGTGTGATGTTCGTTGATGTTTGGTAGTTGTGGGAGGTACTTTCCCTCCTAGACGACCTATCTTAGACGAGAAGAATATTATGGAAGCAAGAGAACCATTGAACATATGTGGAAATACCCCAGAAGAGAAGTCGGCCCAAAAGAATAAAGAATAATGAAGTGACACCATCCCAGAGGAGAAGTCAGCCTAGTAAAGAGGTCAAGAAGACTATAAATACAAGGCGCCTTGGCTCATTTGATACACTCACTCACACACTCTCATCCAAAGAAAAGGAAGGCGCAAGTCTGAGGAAGGTGACGCACCAATTGTAGTAGCAGAAGTTTCTTAATGTTCAATCTTTGTGGTAACTCTCTCTTGTGTGCTACCCTTGGTAGAGATGAGCTACTCTTGTATGGTGTTGCTACTGCAGCTAGGGTGGTATTTTTTGTTGTTTCTTTAGCTAGCCATTGTGCTAGGGTTTATATGTTGGTTCATATTTGGACTTGTTTGCACATAATATCTCTAAGAAAGGTTGCCTAGGTTTTTCCCCCATTTGGGGTTTTCCTAAGATAAATTCTTGTGTCTTATTTTGCTTGTTACTGTTGCTCTTATTTTCAGTACATGATATAAATGCTAATGTGAAAGAAGATCCAAAAATACCGGTAAACCTGAATGCTCTGTAAAGTTAATGAAAATCTAACAATTTCCCCCTATCCCCCATTTCCCTAAAATCCCTAAAATTTGGAGGTACTTCCACATGTCCCCCCTATGCGTCCCCTCACACTCGTGTCCCCCTATCTCAGAGTTTTGGTGGAACATTGATAAAAAGAGAAAGCATGCACCAAATACCCATGCTTCTAGAGAATACCCTGCAATTGAGTCAGGGAGAAGAATGAATGGGAAAGATTAGGAGAAGCGAACGTTCAACATCGAAAACCTACATGATTACAAGAAATTTAAATAAGCAAGCAATAATAAGGAGAGAACTTACTTTTTCAATGCTCTAACAATTGTTGAATGTAACTATTGTAGACTTCAATCTCCCCTCCAAGTGCTCACAAATTTTATCTTTAACAAATAGCAAGAAGCCTATTCAAAACCCTCGTAAAGATGAGTGAAATGAGTGATATAATGAGAGCAAATGGAGTGAAAAAGAGCATTTATCCACTCATAATTCCTAGCCATGCACTTGTGGCCTATTAGGGCCTTCTCTTGGGCCTCACATGCAAAACAAACAAACAAAAGAGGCAAAAATTATGGGAGCATTTCATTGGGTCGTGGGAGCGATATTTTATTAAATTGTAACACTATGGGATTCCACTTCTTAGAGTGCTTCCCACAACACCAGGAAGTGCTCTCTCTTTCACAGGATCATTCTCTCGAAAATGGGTCCATGGTAGGTTTTCTCTAAGAGTGGGCTTCGAGATTGATGATGTTTGGGGCGAGGGGAGAAGGGTGCTCCCTTGTAGCATAGGGTTGCACATATGTACACAAGGGCACATGCATTGAGTAAGTCAAATATATGCACACTTGTGTTTGTATGCTTTGAGGTTTCTAGGGGAGGAGTTGATTTGTAAATTGTCGTGGATATTCATTTGGATAGTGCATCATGAGAAATCTTACAAGTAGCTGCAAAATATTTTGAGGTATTCTTTATTATGTAGTGTTTACTTATAATTAAAATGTAATATTATAAGCACAATACTAAAATGATCACACCATCCACACATTGAACACAAGAGGTTCCATGGGAACTCTAATATGGGAAAGCCTAGCTAGAAGGTGAGGACTATGACTTGCTATTTTATTCTCATATGTAAATTACAAATATGAAGAAAGATGGACTCACTATGAAGTTGCAATAGACATTGTGGCTTGAATCACTGTTACATGGTATTATTTTGTGCTTCTCATAATATCCCACTCCTTTGCACTGCTCATTTGTGGAACAAAAAATCGGAACAAAACCCCTTCCCTTCCTTGCGGCTCAGTGTTTAATGTCCTAATAGCCATTTAGTTTTAGGCTTTTTGCATGCCTCAACTATTGATTAAGGTTAGGGTTTTTTACCCTTTAGAATATTCTTGAAAGAGATGACATGACTAATGCCACATGTATGAGTAATGGGAGTCAATGTGGCATCCAACTTGGTATTGTGATAATCAATGCATAGGTCAACTTGTGGGGGGGGGCATAACTTATACAAAGTTTAATTGAGGTGGTCTTTGGATCATTTGAATGCTCTCAACAAGTAGAACAACGTTGGACAATTGGGAACTATGTTTGCAAAGTTTTGACCCTAAAACTGACCTTTTAATTATCAAAATTGGCTTTGAAAGATTTAGGACACCAAATCACCAAAATAAGATGTGCCCTTAAAATGGACCTTACAATTCCATGGCTCCAATTTTTCCTCTCAAAAAGTACCAAAACAAACAACAAATTATATAGTGACCCATTTTGCATTATACTTCCCCATTTTGGGAGGTTTGTGTTCCCCAAAAGATTTTATGGAAGGAGATATGGAAATATTTCCTCGACCTTCTCCTTATAGTACCACTTGGCCTTCCTTGCAAGTTGTACTTTTAATCCAACTTGCCATAGTTCTTCTTTCCCTTGTTTGGTTGTTCTAAACTAGTGTTGTTGGGAGCGCCTTCCCAGGGGTTGGCTACTACCCCCTTGGAACCACGCTTTGAGCAGGAGTGTCTAGGGAGCACCTTCGAGCAGGAGCATCTAGGGAGCACCACTGGGAGCACGCTTTGAAAATTCAAGACATGCTCCAAGGAAGCCTTGGGATGCTCCTTGCTAATGTGGGGAGTGTGGTGCTCCCTCGGATGCTCCTCGTGACTGTGGGGACCGTGGCAATCCTGTAGTAGGGACTGTGCTCCCTGGATGCTCTCTAGGTGATCCTTGTACACATTGAACCATGATTATGGCTTTTTAGTAGGTTTGACCAAAAACGTTGGCAATTAATGGTAATGTTAAATTCTTAAAGTAAAAGTTGACTTAAATTTTTAACATTACCATTAATTGTTTCGAGGTGTTTGAGAGTGGTTCCAACCTCATCGAACTTCATATGGAGAAAATATAATTTCATATCCCATTTAAAATTCAACATTCTTAACAGTTTTCAGGTTTTTAGGATTGATGGGTTTACAACATTTTCATTGGATTCTATCATGTATGAGGGTATGTGATTGGCATTTAATCAAGAGCGCCAAGCCCTTTATGTACCCCATTGTTGGTGGTGTTTATTGTTGAACTGTTTTGTCATGGCCTTAGCAAAAATGTACCCTTCACTCAAACCAAAATCATTGATTAGGAATGTTAATACTTTTCTACCATATTTTAAGGCTTGAATTGTTGATGTTTTGGCAACTTCGAAAGTCATTCACCAATAAGAAATAGTGAAGAAACTTTGGAAACCCTTGGAAGAAGTCCAGAATGAAAAGTTGGCTCCTCTATAAGAAGACATATTAATTTATTGTAAAATAATATTATTTTGATGTAAATTTGGCCCCAATATAGGCTCAGGTCACCCCAGGCAGAAGTCAACAGAAGATTATAAATAAGAGGCGCCTAGGCCTCATCCTATTAACATAATTTTTCCTCTCATCAAGGAAGTTCGCTACTACAGCCAGGAAGCCGAAATTTCAACAAGGAGGTGTTTTATACTTGGTTTTGAGCCTTTGGGCTAGGATTTCTCTCTCTTCTAGTGGTGCACCACCTTGCTCATGTGATATGTGATAAGAGCACTCTCTTGTGATAGGGTTTCTTCTTGTATTAATGAGAGCACACTATTGTGCTAGGGTTTCTTCATTGTATTGACATTGTACTTGGTTGACGGATCTATATTGAAGAAGTCATGTTGGGTTTTCTTCCCCAAGAGGATTTCCCATGATAAATCCTTGTGTATATTGTGAATGTCTTTCTTTCAGTGATCCTCATGCATGCAGTTTATTCTAATAATTAAAAGTAAAAGAATTATGAATACTCTTAACTGCTTAAGAAAAATATCAACATGGTATCAGAACTACCCTGAAAGAGGCCATTTTCACAGTCTAGAGGAACTCGTTGGGCAAGATAAGACCTCAGAGAGGCTCACCTAAGAAGGGTGCATCTTTCCCCCAGATCAGATCTATAAAATTTGAAAGTTGAAAAAGGTTTCCTCATGAAACCCTAGGTCAAGGCATTTGGACATCTAAAGGATGAAGTTGGAGCAGACTTTTGAAGAAAGGAGGTCGCCTTGGCATAGCGCACTCACTGGGAAGGTCAAAATTTCATTTTTTTGTCATATTTTCAAGATCCCGGGGCAAAATGACTTCCAGCACCAAGCTTGATGAGAATCTTGAGGGTGTTGATAACTTCTTAGCATGAAAATATAGAGTGATGCTCATTCTAGAAGAAAATGATATAGAAGGCTTCATTGAAAAAGAAGTTGAAGAGCCAGAGGGCAATGAAGCTAAGGCAAAGCACAAAAAGAAACCGGTTAAAGCAAAGAGGATTATTTTGGAATATATCGAGGATCACTTAATCCCTCATGTCTCATCATTGAAGACTCCAAAGCAGTTGTTTAATGCTTTATCCCGACTATATGAAAGAAACAATATCAATCGAAAGATGACATTGAGGACACAACTCAAGAATGTGAAGATGAAGAACTCAAAAACCACTCAATCCTACTTTATGCGGATATCTCAAATCAAAGAATAGCTTGAAACCATTGGAGACACAGTTGAAGAAGCTAAGCTAGTAATGACTACATTGAATGGTTTGCCAAGGTCTTGGGAATCATTTATTTAGGGAATCTGTTCAAGAATAAATCTAACAAATTTTAGCAGGCTATGGGAAGATTTCACTCAAGAAGAAGCTAGATTGGCAACAAGAGAAGAAAAGTTGGGTGATGACAAAAATCAAGCACTAGGAGCACATGCAAGAAAAGGAAAAAGCAGGAAAGAGGTTCATCCCCACAAGAAGTTCCAAAGGTCACAAAAGACACCAACAAACTCAAAAGGATTATTCAAGTTACAAATGCTACAGTTGACAGAAGATGGGACACATTGCAAGAAATTGTCCTCATAAAAGATCAAATCAAAAAAGGTAAGAATAAAAGACATCATGATCATGACGTAGAAGACAATGATCCTGCTCAAAAAATAACAAAATAATATGATTCAAGTGAAGAATCTGTTTTTATATCATCTCTTACATGGTCAATCACTCGTGGATGTGACACATAGCACATGACCGGTTACAAGGATTCTTTTTCAAATCTAGTTCAGAAGGATTCACCTCATAAGGTGAAGCTTGATGATGACTATCAAGTATCCCATTAAAGGGGTAGGAGAAGCCTCCTACGGGTTGGATTCCGAAAAGCCTATGAAGATGAAAGATGTTTTGTATGTACCTGGTTTGAAGAAGAATCTCCTTTCCATCTTAGCATTGGATGAGAAAGGATTCATAATTGCTTTCATTGATGGTGAATTTCTTATGTGGCCAAGAGGAAAGTCTATTGATGATGCTATTGTGATTGGTGTTCAAGAAGGAGGTCTATACAAATTAAAGGGACGCTCAAACTCAACATTAGTTCACAATACAATAAATCCGAGTGAGCTATGGCATAGAAGGCTTTCTCACATACATTACAAAGCATTACCGATTGTGAGCAAGATGGTAACAGGTTTTCCAGAGATTCAGGTGAATCATGATGGTATATGCAAGGGATGTGCACAAGGAAAGAACGTGAAGAGTTTGTTTCCAATCAGTGACAACAAAGCCAGAGTTTTGGACATCGTGCACTCGGACGTGTGTGGACCGATGACAACCACTTCACTTAGAGGATATGTATATTATGTTCCATTTATTGATGATTTCTCATGTAAAACTTGGATTTATTTCTTGAAAGCAAAAGGAAAAGTATTCAACAAGTTCAAGGAATTCAAATCCCTTGTAGAAAATGTTTTTGAAAAGAAGATAAATATTTTAAGGTTAGATAATGGAGAAGAGTTCACATCAGATGACTTCAAAGAATTATGTGGAGAAGTTGGGATTAAGAGGGAGCTCACTATTCCCTACAATCCTCAGCAGAATGGTGTGGCAGAAAGAAAGAATCGGACAATAATGGAAGTTGTAAAGGCTATGATTCATAATCAATATTTACTGATGCATCTATGAGTAGAAGCAGCCAGAAATGTTGTATATGTGTAGAATAGAAGTCCTCACCGTATACTTGGGAACAAGACACTAGAAGAAATGTTTACAGGAGAAAAGCTAGAGGTCAGCCACCTATGAATATTTGGTTGTCCAGTATATGTGCATGTTCCCAAGGATAAGAGATCGAAGTTGGATCCTTCAAGAAAGAAGGGTATATTTGTTGGATATAGTGAGACATCGAAGGCATATAGAGTCTATATCCTTGGTCACAAGCAGATTGAGACTAGTAGAGATGTTACCTTCGATGAGGATGCATCCTTCAGTAGATCGAGGCAGAATCATACATATGAGGTCCATGATGAGGAGCCTCAAGCCCCTAGGATTGCAGATACATATACAGGTAATGACATTGTACCAAAAGAGTATGTTCCAGAAGATCATGATATGTCAGAACCAAAAAGACCTACATATTCACCCCGAGAAATGACTCCAAATAAGAGAAGACCAGCTTGGGCTCAAGAGATTATTCAGGATACAGAGAATTATGGTGCTCCAAACAGATCTTTTAGAGAAAGTAAGAAACCACGACCATATTCTAGTTACATGGCATTGTTAAGTGATATCATTGATGCAAAGCCTACCTGTTATGAAGAGGTTGCATGGAAGAAAGTATGGAAGGATTCCATGATTGAGGAGTACCAATCCATTATGAAGAATGATGTTTGGGATGTGGTTCCAAGACCAAAAGAGAAGTCAGTGGTGAGTTCCAATTGGATCTACAAGACAAAGCATTCAGCAGATGGCARTGTYGTGAAGTRTAAGGCAAGATTCATGGCTTGTGGTTTCTCCYAGAAAGAAGGAATAGATTATGAGGAGACTTTTGCTCMTGTGGCGAGATACACTTCAATTAGAGCTATACTTGWGATWGTTGTAGTACTGAAATGGAAGGTACATMATATGTACGTGAAGACAACTTTTCTGAATGGTGTAGTAGAAGAGGAAGTGTACATGGAGCAGCCACAAGGTTTCGAGACACATGGYAGGYAGACACATGTGTGYAGGTTGAAGAAAGYCTTGTATGGATTGAAGCAAGCACCCATGGCATGGTAYGRWAGAATTGACAGTTTTCTGATGAGCTTGGGCTTTACCAAGAGTAAAGCARATTCCAACCTTTACTACAAGGTAGTGGATGGTGGACCAGTGATATTKTTGTTATATGTGGATGACMTRTTTCTAACAGGGGACGAGAAGCTCATCRTTGACTGTAAGAGGAAGCTTGTTGCAGAGTTCGAGATGAAAKACCTAGGTATGATGCATTATTTCTTAGTTCTAGAGATATGGCAGAAACCRRATGAGATTTTCCTTAACCAAGGAAAATATGTTGTAGGAATCYTGAAGAGATTTGGAATGATGGATTGTAAAGCCATGTCTACACCAATGGTGACGAACCTRGAKTTATTAAGTGATACATCTTCARAGACAGTGGATGCCACCATGTATAGACAAATGATTGGTTCATTGATGTATTTGACGAACACAAGGCCAGATATATGCTTTGCGATGAACACATTGAGTCAGTATATGGTTAAACCTAGAAGTGTTCACTTGATTTCGGCAAAACACGTATTAAGGTACATGAAAGGTATAATTGACTATGGACTCATATATGTCTTGGATCGTGAGATAAGACTGCAAGGCTATCATGATTCAGATTGGGCTAGTAGTATCGCAGATCGAAAGAGCACACCAGGATGTTGCTTTAGTTTGGGATCAGTTATGATCTCATGTCTCAACAGGAAATAGACTAGTGTGGCACTTAGTACAGTCGAGGCAAAATGTATAGAAACATGTTTAGCTAGTAGCGAAGTTGCGCGGCTTCAGAAGTTGCTTACAGGGTTGTTTGATATCTAGTTGGAGGTGACTTGTATCTTTTGTGACAAGGAGAGTTGCATAAAGTTATCTGAGAACCCTATGTTTCATTACAATTCAAAGCATATCGAGATTAAGTACCGTTATATCTAAGACATGGTGCAAAAGGGGGTTGTGAAGCTGCAGTATGTTTCCACAAAGGAGCAGATAGTCGATGTGTTGACCAAGCCTCTGTCAAAGATAAAGTTTGAGTATTTCAGAAACAAGCTTGGTGTGGTCTAGAAGGACTTCCCTCGTAAGAGGGAGTGATGAGTTACATATGTGATTCCAGGGGCAGTAGCATGCAGAGTGTGGCAGCATTGGGTATTCATTCACGGGCACGTTACCGACTGTGGCACAAGTAGGCCTGATCTCACACAGGGTCAGGATGCACAGCCCTCGAGGCTAGAAGATGCCCAACTTTCAAGTTGGAGGACCAACCTGTGTGGTTGGAGGATTCCTATCCTTGGGATAGATGGCTAGTGTGTGTACACTAGATCACCTAACCCTTGTGGTTAGATGCCCAGTCATTGTGGGTTGGATTCCTAGTGTGCCAACCAGAAGGGATAGCTTTAGGGATAGTTGCCTAGTTCTGTGTGAGTTGGATAGTTTCCTAGTTCTGTGTGAGCTGGATAGTTTCCTAGTTTTGTGTGAGCTAGACGAAGTCCCATAATGACATAAGGTCTGAAAGGACGTCGAAACCCACAAGGTCTAAAAGGACGATAAGAATGTGCCCACTAGAGAGAATCTACATATGATGATGAGACCCCAAATGCATGACATGGTTACAGATCTTCTAGTGATGTATAGATTCACGGAAATTCAACAAGTAAATGGTCAAAAGTATAGACGTGAAAAAGCAGTATTGAAGATCGTGCCATAAGAATACCAAGAACAAGTACAAGACATGCTTGTATAATGTCTTCCTCGTTGAGAGGGAGTGTTGATGTTTTGGCAACTTTGAAAGTCATTCACCAATAAGAAACATTGAAGAAACCCTAGAAACCCTTGGAAGAAGTCCATAATGAAAAGTCAGCTCATGTATAAGAAGACATATTAATTTATTGTAAAATAATATTACTTTTATGTAAATTCAGCCCTAGTATAGGCTCCAGTCGGCCCAGGTAGAACTCAACAGAAGATTATAAATAAGAGGTGCCCAGGCCTCATCCTATTAACACAACTTGTCCTCTCATCAACGAAGCTCGCTACTGCAGCCAGGAAGTCGGAATTTCAGCAAGGAGGTGTTCTATACTTGATTTTGAGCCTTTGGGCTAGGATTTCTCTCTCTTCTAGTGGTGCGCCACCTTGCTCATGTGATATGTCATAAGAGCACTCTCTTGGGCTAGGGTTTCTTCTTGTATTAATGAGAGCACACTATTGTGCTAGGGTTTTTTCATTATATTGACATTGTACTTGGTTGACGAATCTATATTGAAGAAGTTATGTTGGGTTTTCTTCCCCAAGAGGGTTTCCCAGGGTATATCCTTGTGTATATTGTGAATGTCTTTCTTTCAATGATCCTCATGCATGTAGATTATTCTAATAATTGAAAGTAAAAGAATTTTGAATACACTTAATTGCTTAAGAAAAATCTCAACATGAATGAGGGAGTTTCATTAAAATTGGGTGGTGTTGATTGATGTCCCTAGAGGATCGAGGTAGAGGAAAAGGCTAGACAAGAGGCAAAGGATGA
>JZKD02S1612935.1:382595-409609 GCA_000966675.3 Picea glauca | reverse complement strand
ATGATAAGGAAGTTTTTGCTGGGTTTTCTTCCCCTAGAGGGTTTCCCAGGATAAATGCTATGTCTCTTGTGAATGTGTATTTTTCAGTGATCTTGTTCTTATTATGCTCTTATCTAATGAAATGCAAAGAACTATAATAATGGCATAAACATTAACATTGACTAAAACACTTCTCCAATTCAACTGACTTGACCATCAACCATTTCTTAGTTGATGTGGCAATTGCTAACATGTCATGACACATGGATACTAACGTGGCATGACACGTCAATCCGAGGAGTCAAATTGACTGACATGGCATGACATGTCATCATCTTCTTTTCTTCCTCGACTATCAGTCATTTCTCTTGGATGATCCGAACACCTCACCAAATCGACCAACACCCAACCATTGGTCATCAACGATCAATGCTTTCTCTTGTTTGAACAAACACTTTGTTGAATCAACCAACACCCGACCATCAGTTGTCGACAAATTCTCTTGGTGAACTCCAACACTTAGAATTTTCGACCAAAACCCCGACGAATTTGTACCATCGATTTCCCATTCAAAATGATCATGACCATTGATCTATCAAAATTCACCCACTTTGTCGACGTCCGATCATCAACCATTGGAGATTTATTTTGGACAATTGAACACCTCATTGAATTGGCCGATCCCAGACCATTGGCCGTCGACTATTGTTGATTCTCCTTGTTGACCAAACACTTCACCAATCTGGTCGACCCGACCATCAGTCGTCGGTCATGAGCTATTTCTATTGGCGACCAACACTTATAATTTTTTTTGACCAATCTCCGATTAATCTAGGTTGTCGATCTCCAAGCCAAGATGATCTTGATCATCAATTGGCTTCAACCTTCCAATAGCCAAAATGAATCCAGATCATTGATTTGGTTCATTTTACCAATAGTTGAAAATGAATCTTGGTCGTTGATCTACTCAACCTTCCAAACGGCTGAAACCTTATGGATTTTTAAATTTACTAAAATGAATATGGGTCGTTGATTGCGAGATCAAATGCAATCTTGGTCATTGATTCACCAAACTTTATGTAGTTCTACAACAACCATTTCAAGTCGAATTCAACTCTGCAACTTGTAGATTCATGCCCCAGATCATCTCTTCGACTGCCTTGAGGCATTTCAAACTCAAAATTTTCCCACGAATTTGGGGATTTCGCTCCAACTTCTCTGTTTTCCTCAAATTCACATAGACCAGAATCTGCAACAATGAATTATCCCAATTTGCACTCATTTTGGCCCATACAATCCTCGTGTTTGAACCAGAGACTCTAATACCATAATGTAATGTCCCCCAACCCAACTAAGGTCCATTACGTGCATAATACTCATAAAAATTAAAATTTGTTGCTAACTAATTTCCTGTAGCTTAACAATTACGATTTACAGACACAAAATTATCCCTTATCTGATATCATGAACTAGATGCATATACATCATAGTAAAATCACACATCAATGTTGTAAATAGCTTATTACATCGACATATAAATCATTCTCAATTACAGATTTAATGCACAACAAATAAACTCATAATACAAACATAAACAAGATAAAACACTTTTATTTCTTAAGCAATTGTGCAACTAGTTCCTTGGGAGGAACGTTCCACCCAACCATAGATTTGTTGTTCCAAATCTCAACACAAAATATCCCCTGCGCCGGGGATAGAAATCCACAAAAGAGGGTGGTCTCTCACTATCCACTCATAACTCAGAAACCCCACAACCCACTAGTATTCTCCTACAACTATCCTGATTTTCCACCAATTCTCTTCCTCTCGACCTACCCAACCCAAGGAATGTACCCCTTCACCGATCGCAGTCCCTCGGGCATCCCATTCATTTATTAGGGTCTCTTTGGCACATGTAACTAGGAATCTCTCTACTAGGGACTCAAGAGAACTCATTGCCAGGAAAACTACCAGGAAAATTAGTAGCAAACACTTGTTGTTACAATGCAACTCACCCAAGAGTTTACTCTTTAGGCCTAACAACCCGACTCTTCAGTATTTAGCTCCAAAACACTCAAACATGCTCTAGAATTCGCCCTCCAAGGTTGCTCCAACTCCAAACTCTCTACATGTTGTTCATGCCAAAAAATTGACTATCTAAAATTGTTGTCTTAGCCCATACAAATTTCCTTTCTTTGGCTTGCTTGCTTGACTCGCACACTTCTCCAAACTGATTGTACTCGGCCCCCATGCTCCCAATAACTATGGGATGTAATTTCTCACACCCACCCTCTAACATGCATTCAATGATTGGCTTTGGGAACACTCAATAAAAAAATAGAGTTTAATACATAATGATAATAAAATTCAGGGATGTGGGTAGAATTAATAGACATGAGAAATTCCCAGTTGGACCCCTCTATTAGGAATTCTCATAGGATCTCCTCTCTCTTGTGGATTAATTCAACCCCTATCTCTGTCCATGTCCTCTTAACAATTGGCATCACATATTATTATTAAAATTTAGAAAATACAATTCTCATATACATCGCTTTGTTGTAGCTACACATTATATCTACATAAACATTAATTAAACTGGGGATTATAGTGGGGATGTTACATAGAAAACATTTGATAATGGTGCTACAGGTGTTGAAAGAACACCAATTTTATGCCAAGTTGAGCAAGTGCACTTATTATAAAAAACATATCCATTATTTGGGCCACATTGTCTTAGAAAAGCGCATAGTTGTGGATCAAGAAAAGATTGAAGCAATCAAAAGTTGGCCAACACCAAAGAATATTTCAGAGGTTAGATCATTTATGGGTCTATCTAGTTACTATAGGATATTCATTGCAGGTTTCTCCAAGATTCCACACCCGATAACATCCTCGCAAAAGAGATGAGTAAATTTTGAATGGAATACCAAGCGTGAAGAAACTTTCGAGTGCATCTATTTTAAAGGTTGCAGATTTAGATGAATATTTTCTTGTGTACATAGATGCATTGAAGGAAGGGCTTGGTGGAGTCCTTACCCAAAATGGGCATGTAATTTGTTATGAGTCAAGAAATCTTAAGGAGCATGAAACAAATTATGCTACAAATGACTTAGAGTTGGTAGCCATAGTACACGCCTTAAAAATGTGGGGGCATTACCTCATGGACATAAAATTTGAACTAATGATAGATCATATTGGTTTGAAATACTTGTTTGAACAATCAACACTAAATATCAGACAAACTATATGGTTGAAATTTCTTAGCAAATATGATTTTGACATTAAACACATCAAGTGAAAATAGAACAAAGTTGTTGATGCACTCAACAAAAGGGTGAATGAAATGCATGCTGCAACCATTAGTTTGTGTAGGACATATTTAAAAGACAAAATCTTAAAAGTTGTAATAGAAAACTAACATTATGTGCAAGTCAAAGAAAACTTATAGTAAAATAATGTACAACATAAATATAAAGATTACAAGCTAGAAGAGGATGGGATCCTCTTGTTCAGGAATAGAGTTTATGTTCCTAATTCTTAGGAATTGAGAAATTTGGTTTTGAAAGAGATGCACAATGTGCCATACCTTGGACACCCAAGGTACCATAAAACTATTCTAGCAGTAAGAGGCTAATATTTTTGTCATGGTATGAAGAGAGATGTGGCTAATTACATAGCTAGATGCATGAAATGCCATAAGGTATAGGTTAAACACAAACATCTAACATGATTGCTACAACCATTTCCCATTCTTGAATAGAAATGGGAAGTGGTTGTAGAGAAAGCTAATCCTCACACTAAACCAACCAAGAAAGAGAAGACAAATTTAAGCAAAAAATAAATGACAAACACACACAATACATATGGATTTTACCCTGAAAACCTTTAACCGGGAAAACCAACATTCCTTAAGCGTCTCGATCTCTTGTTGTCTTATTCATTCATAGAATAAAGAGTTACATGACTAACCTTGGTCTACACCTAAGACACAATCGCCATCTTACTCTCTTGCTTTACACAAGAACGACCCTGCACCCAATTCGACTTGCATCTACACGACCAAGCTATTATTAACAACATCAACTTATTACAATTACAACACACCTTATTTATAGGCTTCTACAACATGCAAAACCCAAAATCATGGCACCCAAAAATGGTTATAGATCCATGTAGATGATTGTATGCAATCCCACAAATCTCGGGATTTTGTTACAGTCGACTATTAGTCGATTACTAGTCGACTACCTAGTCGATCGTCAGTCGACTGCCACTCAATCTCCTGTTGACCTTCTATTGGTTGACCTTTCGACCTTCTCGATTTACCACTTTGACCTTTGACTTTCCCAACCGATCACTTTGACCTTTGACTTGACCCAATTGTCGATTCATCACCCAATCGATCCACCTTGATCTTCCAATCGATTGACCATTCTTTCATTGCAAAGAATACAATAACCCAACATTCTCCCACTTGTTTTCTTCTTTATTGATAGAGGAGAACCTGAAATTTTGTTCACAGAACCAAAGAAACAATACCCATTGCCTCTTTACATCGAGAGAACTTCACAACAATCACAAACTTGGTCAAAGGGTCTGCTATGTTTTCCAAAGTATCTACTTTCTCCAGTAGCACCTTCCTACTTTCCACCGTGTCTTTCATGAAATGGTATTGTACATCAATATGCTTCGTTCTACAATGGTAAGCTAGGTTCTTTTCCATAAATATTGCACTTTTACTATCACAATTTATCTTCATAGCTCTATGTTCAAACCCAATCCTTGAACACAGTCGATGTAGCCATACAAATTCTTTGCTTGCATGAGTGGCTTCCATGTATTCCACTTCTATTTTCGACAAGACTATGATTGTGTGTCGCTTACTCTCCAACTGATTGCTCCACTGAAGAACTTGAACCCATATCCATTGGTTAACCTTTGTAGAGATAGATCTTTAGCCCAGTCGGTGTCGACAAAGCCATGTACATTTACTTCCCTGTCAGTTTCAAGTTTCCCTTGGGAGAAGATAACATATTTGTTTGTGCCACAAAAGTACCTGAACACTCTCTTAACAACAATATAGTTCTCTATTCCAAGTTTCGACATGTATATGATCAATACTCTCACTGCATGATCAACATTTGGTCGAGTGCATACCATCACGTACATCAGACTACCAATGGCACTAGCATAGGGAACATGTGCCATGTCCTATATTTATTCCCGTGTCTTTGGACTCTATTCAACAATTATTTTTTCTCCCACAAGAGTTGGTACCTTGACTCATTTGTATTCTTGCATGTTGAAACGCTTCAAGATTGTTTCAATGCCCTTTCTATAATTAAAAAAAAGCTTTCCAACTACATGATCTCTCTCAATATCCATTCCCAAAGTTCACTACACTGATTCATGTTGAGCTTGGACAACAACTACATCTTCACCTCCTTTACTGCATCCATGTTGTTTTCATCCAACAACTTGTCGTCGACATACAAAGCTACATATATGAAATGACCACCTTCTTCCTTGGAATACACACAATGATCAACCTTGCTTCTCACAAATCCCAAACTAAGGATGTATGTGTCAAAATTTTGATACCACATCCTTGGTGATTACTTTAGACCAAAAAGGGATCTCTTCAATTTGTACAACGACACTTTCTTTCACTTTACTACAAATCCTTTAGGTTGTTTCATGTAGATTTCTTCTTTTAGGTCTTCGTGTAGGAACAATGTCTTTACATCCATTTTCTCCATCTCAAGATCAAACGTTGCAACCAAAGACATTAGCACTCTAATGGAAGTTAATTTTTCAACAGGGGAAAAAACATCACCAAAGTTGACTCCCTCGATTTTGGAATACCCTTTTGCTACCAGTGGAGCTTTGAACTTCTCGACTTGACCTATTGTGTTCAACTTTTTCTTAAACACCCACTTGCTACTGACATGTTTTCTTCCATTAGATAGTTTGACCAAATCCCACGTCTCATTCTTATGAAAGGATTGCATTTCTTTGACCATGGCATCCTTCCAGAGTTTAGCCTCTATCGAGTAAACTACCTCCCTAGCTGACTTGGGCTCCTCATCTGCAGAAGATAAAACAAATGCAAAATGAAAATCAGGCAAACTCTACCTTTTAGTTGGTTTCCTTACTTGTTCTGACCTCCTTACAACCAGATTCAGTTGTCCCACCTCTTCATTTGATTTGTTTGACTCATCTGAATCATGTTCTTCGTTCCTCAGTTCAAATACCAACTTCTCTGGTTCTTTCTCCATTTGAACCTCTTCAAACTTGGAAGTTCCTTCGACTTCCCTAAAGATCACATCTCGAATATACAATGTTTTCCTCAACAACGAATCCCGTAGCTTATATCCTCTCATTCCATTCGTGTAGCCGATGAAAATACACTTGATTGCTTGTTGTCTAACTTGTTCCTCTTTTCCTTGAGAACATGCACAAATGCATCACAACCAAAGACTCTGAGACGTAAAAGTGAAGGTTTCTTAATAAACCACACCTCATGTGGAGTCGATTTGACTAGCGTTGATGAAGGAGACTTATTTACCAAATATTTTGCAGTGTCGATTGCCTCTGCCAAGAATTCTTGTGCAAGCTTAGTGCCATTGCGCATGCTTCTTGCCTTATCCATCAACGTCTTGTTCATTCTTTCAACAATTCCATTTTGATGTGGGGTATATGATGTGGTATTTTAGTGTGCTACACCACACTGCTTGTAGAATTGTTCAAAATCCTTTCCATAGAATTCACCTCCATTGTCAATTCTCAACACCTAGATCTTCTTATCTATATGGTTTTCCACAAGATATTTAAACTCCTTGATTTTCTCGAAAATCTCTGATTTCTTCGTCAGGAAATATAGCCATGTCTTATTGGAAAAATCATATATGAAGGAAACATAATATAGATATCCTTCTAGTGAATGGACTGATACAAGCCTAAACATGCACTATGTATCAATTCCAAAATCCCCTTTTCCCTTGTAGCTCCAAATGGGAATCTAACCTGATTTTGTTTTCCCTATATGCAATGTTCACAGAAATCGACTTTCAAATTACAATAAGGAAAACCTTTGACCATACCTTTGTTGTGCATAGCTTGAAGTCCTTTTTTTCCAATATGTCCCATCCTCCAGTGTCATAACATGGTTGGGTTGACTCAACGAAGAAGAGTCGAGTTGGTTTGTATCGACTCGACTTCAGGAACAACAAAGTTGTTGCATCGAACCGAGTCGAAATTCCCTAACAACTTGTATAGGGTTCCAATTCGAACTCCTTTCATTAATACCATCACTCCCCATACCATTTTGCACATATCCTTCTGAAATAAAGTGTAGACACCTGCATCACTCATTTTGCTAATGGATATCAGATTTCTTGCCAGACCCTGAATATGTAACACACCTGGAATGGTCCTGCTCCTCCCATCTTGTAGCAACAATCAAACTCATCCTCGTCCGACAATTTTGGTTGTCGAATCGTCCCCCAAGAATACATCTCCTCCTTCATATCTCTCATATTCACAATACCATTCTCTATGGAGTGTCATATGAAAGGATGCTCCTAAGTCGATCAACCAAACATCATGATCCGACTTTGTACTGGTTGATGCCAAATACAGATTGACTCCTTTATCCAAAGTAGTCTTTCTCTCAATCGAGTGCTTCTAGTCTGATAATGTATTGATCTATGTCACTTTCAACTTGTAGTGTCTCTTGTAATACCCAACTTTACCACATTTCAGACATCTTCTCGTCGACTGAACCAGGGACTTAGATCTACCCTTCAACTTAGACTTTCTACTAGAGAATTCACATTTATCTTTGTTGATCGGTCAACCTCTCACTATCAAGGAATCCTTGGTCGATTCTTTCATGTTCTTCCATCTCATTTCTTCTAACAACGAAGATGCAACCATACCTTCAAGCGTTAATGTGGTCGAATTACTCCCTATAGCCACGACTAAGCTATCCCAGGAGTCTAGAAAAGAACACAACATGCTAATACATTTCTCTTCCTTAGTGATTTTAATATCCACAGACAATAATTAAATTATTACAATATTAAATGCATTCAAATGATCTGTTACTGAGCTCCCATCACTCATCCTAGGAAGATAGAGTTTTTTTCCGAAGGAACAACTTGTTTACCGGGGATTTCAACTGGTACAAGCTTCCCAACTCGTCCCACAGTTTCTTTGTAGAATCTTCACCTGAGACAATCAACAATACCGAATCTGCAAGAAAAAAGTCGAATCGTACTCCTTGCCCTCCTCTCCAGTTTCTCCCATTCTTCTTTCGACCCTGTCACAATGGTTCCAGGACTCACAACTACCGATTGTTCTATATATACAAGGAGATCTTCCATCTTAAGCTTCCAAAGCTCAAAATTCTGGCCATTAAATTTTACGATCTCTATCCTTAAACTGCTTGCCATTCTTTTTAGCACAAATTAAAGATCATTGACTTACAACTCCCACTGGACCTCGGTTTAGCTTAGATCTAAGATATGCTTAACCTTGCTCTGATACGACTCGTATAGAGCAACAAATGAGCTATGATATCACTTGTATTAGAACTCCTCAAACACACTCTTATACCACATGTAGAGAAAACTAATCCTCACACTAAACCAACCAGGAAAGAAAAGATAAACTTAAGAAAAAAATAAATGACAAACACACACAATACACAGAGATTTTACTCATGCCAATATAAGCATGATATGGTAACTATGACTCGGTATAACCTATCTCAACATGTTGCTTGAGGTTGGAGAAAATTAACATACAATAGGGATTATTACTCATGCCAATGGTTTCCATGGGAAATCAACAATAACAGTTGAAGCCAAACTCTATTATTGCCACGAGCTTTCATGAACAAATTATTCAATCAACTAGTTGCCTAATTACAAAATGCACGACAGCGGGTTTAAATCTCTTCAGAATTTGAGAAATAGTCGATGTCTACATTCTGCCTTCAGATTACTTCAAAAAAAAATATTAAATGACATCTGAGAAGAATGAAAATAGGCTAAACTTCAATTCCTGACTAGATTATCTCAAGGCTTTAATGTCAATGACAAACCAATTTTGGCACTCTTATCAAGGGCCTTGGTGTCAAATTCTCCAGAAATAGTTACTAGGGATTTAGGCCTCCAGTCATGCTGGATAAGTGCAGCAAGTTTCCCACGATTGTCAAGCCGTGATTTCATCGTAGTAAGACGATCAATAGCATGAGAACTCCCAACTTTATAAGTGTTCTCATTTGTCGAAAACTTGTGGGTGAATTCAACTGCAACTGCAGTCTTTGTAATAGGGTTCACTATATGTGTGTATGAGGCCTTCACAGTGCCCCTTTTTAGCCCTACAAACAAAAGATGCATTTGAATCAATGAGTTTCTTTTCTTGTAATACAGAAAGATCGTTGTCAAAATCTGTTCGAGGAACATTGAGATTAGGATCTCCCAGTTGATAAAAAACATAGAACAATGGCCAAGAGTCTATAATAATGCAAACTGCCCTTTCCAAAAAGAATGGTACCAGAGAAAAGCATTTGCAAAAACCAAAGAAAAAATAAAATTCTTGAAGAGTCAAATCTCGATCAATTGTGTCAATAGGTTACTCACATTAGAATTCGTATCAATTTTCACATCCACAGTTACATTTTGATACTTGTACTGTGTGTTGAGATCTCCAGAAAAAAGTTCCCCTTTCTTTACACCAGTCGATGTAAATGCCTGTTTAATAATGCATAATGAGGTTAGGTGATTTAAGCATGAAAAAAAAGTTGAACAAAGCACAAATACTAAACACCTGAACACGTTACCTCTGCTCTTGAAATTTTGGAAAAGCATTAAAGCATCAGATAAATTTCAAGCATAGCTCAGTAGAAAGTCCTGACAAAATATACTGCCCTATATCTGGCCTATTGTTTCACAATACCCATCACATATATTATGACTTTGGGGCAATTTTATCCAAAATACTTTGCTATCGAAATCAATTTATCATTTTTACATCCTTTACAAAAGCATTTCACTTTTCATCATAGTCTATAGAAATCACATTTCAGATTTATAAAATGAACGTCTGACATCTGCAAAGGCAATCTAATTACAAAATATGAAATTTATTCAAAATTCTTTGATGCTATAAAAAAAACCATTAGCCATTGTTAAATTTTTCTCAAACCTCCAAATTTTCAATATAGCTTACAGAAAGTGAATTTCAGCTACATAAAATGACCTCCTACCATCTGCAAAAAGTACATTCTGCAGAAAAAACTCAGAAGATAATAGAGTCAATACAAGTACAACTCTCTATATTTCAGTGTGAAGAAATAAGCCCAGAACTTACAATTAGAGACTGTCTTGGACCATAAGAAGCCACATGTAATAACCACAAAGACACTTGAATTTGTTCACTTCCCATGTTGCAGTTTATCAAGGACTCATTTGAATGGTCAGCAGATCAAACTACACTTTGTTTGCAAGATCAGAAAGACTGTCTTGGACAATAAGAAGCCACAAAGACACTTAAAGCCACAATTAGAGACTGTCTTGGACCATAAGAAGCCACATGTAATAGCCACAAAGACACTTAAAATCGTTCACTTTCCATGTTGCAATTTATCAAGGAATCATTTGAATGGTCAGCAGATCAAACTACACTTTGTTTGCAGATCATAAAGCTTAATAAAGCAACATTTATGGAAACACAAGCCAAAAAGTTCATCCGTTCATTAGAAGACAAAATTTAAAACAAGTTTCAGGTGGTTGTGACTGGGATATATAGACAGTACACCTGCCATCGGTAGAACATTACTGCAAAACCATTTCTTGTGAAAATTTCAGTATTATCCGTCTGTTCAACCAAGGTTTGTTTCAAATTTTACATTCACGAAATATTTAAACTCTTACATATAATGATATAAATCATATCTACTCTCCGGTTTTTGCACTATGCACAGATCATGTAGACAAACAGTTTACTTGGATGTGTCAAGGGATAAAGGCTCCATGACCTAGCTAGCTTTTCAATTTAGTTAAGGTCGTCAAGACTTGCGACTAGTTGGAGCTAGGTTCAACTACTACTATCTACCCAGTTTTGGACTAGGTTTGCTAGTTAGATTATAATTAACAAGAGATGAATTCAAATAGCACCAGTTGGGTTTTAACATTCCACTGTTCATCATACTTTTTCAATTTAAAAATCTTATGTATCTCCATGTTGACCTGAATTACACTTCACAAATGGATAGTATTCCTTTTTGTACAAAATTATATGTCAAGTTCAAATGATTTCTTGTCCATGCTGCTTTTGGCTTTCTTGTAGGGTGGATAAAACCTCTTATTTAGATACCACCTCTAAAGGCTATTGTCTACGTCCATATGCTCATAAGCGTTTTTAAGGATTGAGGATCAAAATACAAACTGGTTTCTCTCAAATGGTAGGTATTTTCTTCAAGTTGGATTATATCTCTGGTTGGATTTATTCTTTGCCAAAGCTCACTTTTGTCTTTAATATAGGATGGATAAGATCTGACGGTAATATACATCTCTCAAAGATAATTTTTTACATATGTTCCCACAACATTTGAAAGAACTCAGGAACACAATATAAATCCAACTTTTTTCCAGACCTACAGACTGGTTGCACCTCAGTAGCTGAAAAATATCAAACCCTTGCTTTAAGATACCCAAAAATCAGTAGCTGAAAAATATCAAACCCTTGCTTTAAGATACCCAAAAATCACTGGAGATGATTGAAATCATAGCCTCCAAAGGTTATTCTCTTCTAACACGTCTAAAAACTTGTAATTAAGGAAAAACAAGTTGAAACCATAGAAAACCAGAACATTTATGCTGCTATACTAAAACAAACATGGACATCATCAGAATAAAAAATTCCTAGTAGGTACTAGATCAATTGTCCACCAATAACTTAACATACAAAGTGTAAGAAGACGACCAATGAACACGGGGAAACCATTTTGATTAAACAATCTATGTTCCCTGAAACGGAGATGAATCATAATTAGAGAACTCAGAAAACACACATTTTCCATTTAAAAAAAAATAGGGAACGAATATATATATATATATATATATATATATATATATATATATATATATAAATACTATATATATATATATATTTATTTATATGATATTGTATTTATATTTGAAAAAAATACATGCAAAATGCCAATTTAGATGCATAATATATGAAAACATGCATATTTTTGCTACTTGTAGATGAATACTACATTGTTATGAAGTTAGAAATATCATCCATAGTACATTAATGATTATATTGAAACTTTGAAAGAAAGCATAATGAATAAACCGATAAGAACATTTAAATGACAAGCAATGTTTCACCATCGCTTGTATTGGGATACTCATCATTAGGATCATCCTTCATCCTTTGCCTCTTGTCTAGCCTTTTCCTCTACCTCGATCCTCTAGGGACATCAATCAACACCACCCAATTTTAATGAAACTCCCTCATTCATGTTGAGATTTTTCTTAAGCAGTTAAGTGTATTCAAATTTCTTTTACTTTCAATTATTAGAATAATATGCATGCATGAGGATCACTTAAAGAAAGACATTCACAGTATACACAAGGATATACCCTGGGAAACCCTCTTGGGGAAGAAAACCCGACATAACTTCTTCAATATAGATTCGTCAACCAAGTACAATGTCAATATAATGAAAAAACCCTAGCACAATAGTGTGCTTTCATTAATACAAGAAGAAACCCTAGCCCAAGAGAGTGCTCTTATGACATATCACATGAGCAAGGTGGCGCACCACTAGAAGAGAGAGAAATCCTAGCCCAAAGGCTCAAAACCAAGTATAGAACACCTCCTTGCTGAAATTCTGACTTCCTGGCTGTAGTAGCGAGCTTCGTTGATGAGAGAACAAGTTGTGAGGCCTTGGCACCTCTTATTTATAATCTTCTGTTGAGTTTTGTCTGGGCCGACCGGAGCCTATACTAGGGTTGAATTTACATAAAAGTAATATTATTTTACAATAAATTAATATGTCTTCTTATACATGAGCCGACTTTTCATTATGGACTTCTTCCAAGGGTTTCCAGGGTTTCTTCAATGTTTCTTATTGGTGAATGACTTTCAAAGTTTCCAAAACATCAACACTCCCTCTCAACGAGGAAGACATTATCCAAGCATGTCTTGTACTTGTTCTTGGTATTCTTATGGCACGATCTTCAATACTGCTTTTGCACTTCTATACTTTTGACCATTTACTTGTTGAATTTCTGCGAATCTATACATCACTAGAGGTTCTGTAACCATGTCATGCATCTAGGGTCTCATCATCATATGTAGCTTCTCTCTAGTGGGCACATCCTTATCGTCCTTTTAGATCTTGTGGGTTTTGATGTCCTTTCGGACCTTATGTCATTATGGGACTTCGTCTAGCTCACACAAAACTAGGAAACTATCCAGCTCACACAAAACTAGGAAACTATCCAATTCACACATAACTAGGCAATCATCCCTAAAGCTATCCCTTCTGGTTGGCACACTAGGAATCCAACCCACAATGACTGGGCATCTAACCACAAGGGTTAGGCGATCTTGTGTACACACACTAGCCATCTATCCCAAGGATAGGAATCCTCCAACCACATAGGTTGGTCCTCCAACTTTAAAGTTGGGCATCTTCCAGCCTCGAGGGCTGTGCATCCTAACCCTGTGCGAGATCAGGCCTACTTGTGCCATAGTCAGTAACGTGCCCGTGAATGACTACCCAATGCTTCCACACTCTGCATGCTACTGCCCCTGGAATCACATCTGTAACTCATCACTCTCTCTTATGAGGGAAGTCCTTCTAGACCACACCAAGCTTGTCTCTAAAATACTCAAACTTTATCTTTGACAGAGGCTTGGTCAACACATCGACTATCTGCTCCTTTGTGGCAATATATTGCAACTTCACAACTCCCTTTTGCACCATGTCTAGGATATAACGGTACTTAATCTTGATATGCTTTGAATTGTCATGAAACACAGGGTTCTCAGATAACTTATGCAACTCTCCTTGTCACAAAAGATACAAGTCACCTCTAACTAGATATCAAACAACCCTGTAAGCAACTTCTGAAGCCTCACAACTTCGCTACTAGATAAACATGTTTCTATACATTTTGCCTCGGCTGTACTAAGTGCCACACTAGTCTATTTCTTGTTGAGACATGAGATCATAGCTAATCCCAAACTAAAGCAACATCCCGGTGTACTCTTTCGATCTGCGATACTACTAGCCAAATCTGAATCAGCATAGCCTTGCAATCTTATCTCACGATCCAAGAAATATATGAGTCCATAGTCAATTGTACCTTTCATGTACCTTAATACGTGTTTTGCCGCAATCAAGTGAACACTTCTAGGTTTAACCATATACTGACTCAATGTGTTCATCGCAAAGCATATATCTGGCCTTGTGTTCGTCAAATACATCAATGAACCAATCATTTGTCTATACATGGTGGCATCCACTGTCTCTGAAGATGTATCACTTAATAAATCCAGGTTCGTCACCATTGGTGTAGACATGGCTTTACAATCCATCATTCCAAATCTCTTCAAGATTCCTACAACATATTTTCCTTGGTTAAGGAAAATCTCATCCGGTTTCTGCCATATCTCTAGAACTAAGAAATAATGCATCATACCTAGGTCTTTCATCTCGAACTCTGCAACAAGCTTCCTCTTACAGTCAACGATGAGCTTCTCGTCCCCTGTTAGAAACATGTCATCCACATATAACAACAATATCACTGGTCCACCATCCACTACCTTGTAGTAAAGGTTGGAATCTGCTTTACTCTTGGTAAAGCCCAAGCTCATCAGAAAACTGTCAATTCTACCGTACCATGCCATGGGTGCTTGCTTCAATCCATACAAGACTTTCTTCAACCTACACACATGTGTCTGCCTGCCATGTGTCTCGAAACCTTGTGGCTGCTCCATGTACACTTCCTCTTCTACTACACCATTCAGAAAAGTTGTCTTCACGTACATATTATGTACCTTCCATTTCAGTACTACAACTATCACAAGTATAGCTCTAATTGAAGTGTATCTCGCCACATGAGCAAAAGTCTCCTCATAATCTATTCCTTCTTTCTAGGAGAAACCACAAGCCATGAATCTTGCCTTACACTTCACAACATTGCCATCTGCTGAATGCTTTGTCTTGTAGATCCAATTGGAACTCACCACTGACTTCTCTTTTGGTCTTGGAACCACATCCCAAACATCATTCTTCATAATGGATTGGTACTCCTCAATCATGGAATCCTTCCATACTTTCTTCTCTGCAACCTCTTCATAACAGGTAGGCTCTGCATCAATGATATCACTTAACAATGCCATGTAACTAGAATATGGTCGCAGTTTCTTAATTTCTCTAAAAGATCTGTTTGGAGCACCATACTTCTCTATATCCTGAATAATCTCTTGAGCCCAAGCTGTTCTTCTCTTATTTGTAGTCATCTCTCGGGGTGGATATGTAGGTCTTTTTGGTTCTGACATATCATGATCTTCTGGAACATGCTCTTTTGGTACAACGTCATTACCTGTATATGTATTTGCAATCCTAGGGGCTTGAGGCTCCTCATCATGGACCTCATATGTATGATTCTGATTCGATCTACTGAAGGATGCATCCTCATCGAAGGTAACATCTCTACTAGTCTCAATATGCTTGTGACCAAGGATGTAGACTCTATATGCCTTCGATGTCTCACTATATCCAACAAATATACCCTTCCTTCTTGAAGGATCCAACTTTGATCTCTTATCCTTGGGAACATGCACATATACTGGACAACCAAATATTCACAGGTGGCTGACCTCTAGCTTTTCTCCTGTAAACATTTCTTCTGGTGTCTTGTTCCCAAGTATATGGTGAGGACTTCTGTTCTGCACATATACAACATTTCTGGCTGCTTCTGCTCATAGATGCATCGGTAAATATTGATTATGAATCATAGCCTTTACTGCTTCCATTATCGTCTGATTCTTTCTTTCTGGCACACCATTCTACTGAGGATTGTAGGGAGTAGTGAGCTCCCTCTTAATCCCAACTTCTCCACATAATTCTTTGAAGTCATCTGATGTGAACTCTCCTCCATTATTTGACCTTAAAATATTTATCTTCTTTTCAAAAAGATTTTCTACAAGGGATTTGAATTCCTTGAACTTGTTGAATACTTTGCCTTTTGCTTTCAAGAAATAAATCCATGTTTTACATGAGAAATCATCAATAAATGAAACATAATATGCATATCCGCTAAGTGAAGTGGTTGTCATCGGTCCACACACGTTTGAGTGCACGATGTCCAAAACTCCTTTGGCTTTGTTGTCACTGATTGGAAACAAACTCTTCACGTTCTTTCCTTGTGCACATTCCTTGCATATACCATCATGATTTGTAGAGACCTAAATTAATTAAGCCTAGTAAAATTCATAATTTAAACATTAAGATTATTCAGCATAAGCAATAAGTAATTTCTTTCAGCATATAAGCAACATAAATTAAATTTACAAACAACATGCTAATAATTTACATAATCATCCACATAACCCAGCAAATTTATAAATAAAAATACCTCTGCCTGATGCTAATTCTCGCTGATCTGGTTGTCCTCTCTGCTACTTTGCCCAACCTGATGCACTGACCAAACCCTGCCCAAAACCGACTAACCACCCAACCAGTTAGGAGCAGTCTGTCCGGCTCCCTAGCTCCAGGATACCGAAAGGAATCCTGCCCCCCGAGCCCAAAACTCCCAGCAACCTGGTGCCCCCTGCAATGGTTCACCAAAAATCCAAAACCAAACTCCCCCAAACCAGAAAAATATCCCCTAAAATACAGACCTCCTCCCCAATAATTCTCCTCCCCCAAATTTTCATAATCTCCCCTCCCGTAGGACTCTTCCCTGTCATATCTTCCCCCATTCACCGACTCTCCTATCCTCCATTAATTACCTTATCCTATTCTTTATTACCTTATCCCATTCCTTTATTACCTTATTTGATTCCTTTATTACCTTATCCTTCCACCCCATGCTTCATTCCCCCCCTGCATATGTAAAGTCTTATAAAAATAATTTAAAGTTTATTAAGCTCTTAATTCATTACCCTAACCTTTAATAAGTTAATTAATTAATCAACAGATATAAACAATTAATTAATCAATTAATAAATAATTAATATTATTAATAAATAATCATTGTTTAACTAAAATATATTAGGACAATTAATTAAATAATTAACTATTCTTGATAAACCCTATGCAACTATTTAGCTAGGGTTGTTACATGAGAAATCATCAATAAATGAAACCTAATATACATATCTGCTAAGTGAAGTGGTTGTCATCGGTCCACACACGTTTGAGTGCACGATGTCCAAAACTCCTTTGGCTTTGTTGACACTGATTGGAAACAAACTCTTCACGTTCTTTCCTTGTGCACATCCCTTGCATATACCATCATGATTCACCTGAATCTCTAGAAAACCTGTCACCATCTTGCTCATGATCGATAATGCTTTGTAATGTATGTGAGAAAACCTTCTATGCCATAGCTCACTCGGATTTATTGTATTGTGAACTAATGTTGAGTTTGAGTGTCCCTTTAATTTGTATAGAGCTCCTTCTTGAACACCAATCACAATAGCATCATCAATAGACTTTCCTCTTGGCCACATAAGAAATTCACCATCAACGAAAGCAATTATGAATCCTTTCTCATCCAATGCTAACATGGAAAGGAGATTCTTCTTCAAACTAGGTACATACAAAACATCTTTCATCTTCATAGGCTATCTGAAATCCAACCTGTAGGAGGCTTCTCCTACCCCTTTAATGGGATACTTGATAGTCATCATCGAGCTTCACCTTATGAGGTGAATCCTTTTGAACTAGATTTGAAAAAGAATCCTTGTAACCAGTCATGTGCTTAGAAGCACCATTATCAACAGGCCATGTGTCACATCCACGAGTGATTGACCATGTAAGAGATGATATAAAAACAGATTCTTCACTTGAATCATATTATTTTGTTATTTTTTGAGCAGGATCATCGTCTTCTACGTCATGATCATGATGTCTTTTATTCTTACCTTTTTTGATTTGATCTTTTATGCGAGGACAATTTCTTGCAATGTGTCCCATCTTCTGTCAACTATAGCATTTGTAACTTGAATAATCCTTCTGATTTTGTTGGTGTCTTTTGTGACCTTTGGAACTTCCTGTGGGGATGAACCTCTTTCCTGCTTTTTCCTTTTCTTTCATGTGCTCCTAGTGCTTGATTTTTTTCATCACCCAACTTTTCTTCTCTTGCTGCCAATCTAGCTTCTTCTTGAGTGAAATCTTCCCATAGCCTGCTAAAATTTGTTAGATTTATTCTTGAACAAATTCGTTAGATAAATGATTCCCAAGACCTTGGCAGACCATTCAATGTAGTCATTACTAGCTCAACTTCTTCAACTGTGTCTCCAATGGCTTCAAGCTATTCTTTGATTTGAGATATCCGCATAAAGTAGGATTGAGTGGTTTTTGAGTTCTTCATCTTCACATTCTTGAGTTGTGTCCTCAATGTCATCTTTCGGTTGATATTCTTTCTTTCATATAGTCGGGATAAAGCATTAAACAATTTCTTTGGAGTCTTCAATGATGAGACACAAGGGATTAAGTGATCCTTGATATATTCCAAAATAATCCTCTTTGCTTTAACCGGTTTCTTTTTGTGCTTTGCCTTAGCTTCATCGCGCTCTAGCTCTTCAACTTCTTTTTCAATTAAGCCTTCTAGATCATTTTCTTCTAGAATGAGTATCACTCTATATTTTCATGCTCAGAAGTTATCAACACCCTCAAGCTTTTCATCAAGCTTGGTGTTGGAAGTCATTTGCCCCGGGATCTTGATAATATGACAAAAAATTGAAATTTTTACCTTCCCAGTGAGTGCGCTATGCCAAGGCGACCTCCTTTCTTCAAAAGTCTGCTCCAACTTGATCCTTTAGATGTCCAAATGCCTTGACATAGGGTTTCATGAGGAAACCTTTTTCAACTTTCAAATTTTATAGATCTGATTTGGGGGAAAGATGCACCCTTCTTAGGTGAGCCTCTCTGAGGTCTTATCTTGCGCAACGAGTTCCTCTAGATTGTGAAAATGGCCTCTTTCAAGGTAGTTCTGATACCATGTTGATATTTTTCTTAAGCAGTTAAGAGTATTCATAATTCTTTTACTTTTAATTATTAGAATAAACTGCATGCACGAGGATCACTAAAAGAAAGACATTCACAATATACACAAGGATTTATCATGGGAAATCCTCTTGGGGAAGAAAACGCAACATAACTTCTTCAATATAGATCCGTCAACCAAGTACAATGTCAATACAATGAAGAAACCCTAGCACAATAGTGTGCTCTCATTAATACAAGAAGAAACCCTAGCACAAGAGAGTGCTCTTATCACATATCACATGAGCAAGGTGGCACACCATTAGAAGAGAGAGAAATCCTAGCCCAAAGGCTCAAAACCAAGTATAGAACACCTCGTTGATGAAATTTCGGCTTCCTGGCTGCATTAGCAAACTTCCTTGATGAGAGGACAAATTGTGTTAATAGGATGAGGCCTAGGTGCCTCTTATTTATAATCTTATGTTGACTTCTGCCTGGGGTGACCTGAGCCTATATTGGGGCCAAATTTACATCAAAATAATATTATTTTACAATAAATTAATATGTCTTCTTATAGAGGAGCCAACTTTTCATACTGGACTTCTTCCAAGGGTTTCCAGGGTTTCTTCAATGTTTCTTATTGGTGAATGACTTTCGAAGTTGCCAAAACATCAACAATTCAAGCCTTAAAATATGGTAGAAAAGTATTAACATTCCTAATCAATGATTTTGGTTTGTGTGAAGGGTACATTTTTGCTAAGGCCATGACAAAACAATTCAACAATAAACACCACCAACAATGGGGTACATAAGGGGCTTGGTGCTCTTGATTAAATGCTAATCACATACCCTCATGCATGATAGAATCCAATGAAAATGTTGTAAACCCATCAATCCTGAAAACCTGAAAACTGTTAAGAATGTTGAATTTTAAATGGGATATGAAATTATATTTTCTCCATATGAAGTTTGATGAGGTTGGAACCACTCTCAAACAATTCGAAACAATTAATGGTAATGTTAAAAATTTAAGTCAACTTTTACTTTAAGAATTTAACATTACCATTAATTGCCAACGTTTTTGGTCAAACCTACTAAAAAACCATAATCATGGTTCAATGTATACAAGGAGCAAGTAGGGAGCACACTCCCTACTAAAGGATCGCCACAGTCCCCACAATCACGAGGAGCATCCGAGGGAGCACCACACTCCCCACATTGGCAAGGAGCATCCCAAGGCTTCCTTGGAGCATGTCTTGAATTTTCAAAGTGTGCTACCAGGGGTGCTCCCTAGATGCTCCTGCTCGAAGGTGCTCCCTAGACACTCCTGCTCAAAGCGTGGTTCCAAGGGGGTAGCAACCAACCCCTGGGAAGGTGCTCCCAACAACACTAGTTTAGAACAACCAAACAAGGGAAACAAGAACTATGGCAAGTTAGATTAAAAGTACAACTTGCAAGGAAGGCCAAGTGGTACTATAAGGAGAAGGTTGGGGAAATATTTCCATATCTCCTTCCATAAAATCTTTTGGGGAACACAAGCCTCCTAAAATGGGGAAGTATAATGCAAAATGGGTCACTATATAATTTGTTGTTTGTTTTGGTACTTTTTGAGAGGAAAAATTGGAGCCATGGAATTGTAAGGTCCATTTTAAGGGCACATCTTATTTTGGAGATTTGGTGTCCTAAATCTTTCAAAGCCAATTTCGATAATTAAAAGGTCAGTTTTAGGGTCAAAACTTTGCAAACATAGTTCCCAATTGTCCAACGTTGTTCTACTTGTTGAGAGCATTCAAATGATCCAAAGACCACCTCAATTAAACTTTGTATAAGTTATGCCCCCCATAAGTTGACCTATGCTTTGATTATCACAATACCAAGTTGGATGCCACATCGGCTCCCATTACTCATTCATTTGGCATTAGTCATGTCATCTCTTTCAAGAATATTCTAAAGGGTAAAAAACCCTAACCTTAATCAATAGTTGAGGCATGCAAAAAGCCTAAAACTAAATGCCTATTAGGACATTAAACACTGAGCCGTAAGGAAGGGAAGGGGTTTTGTTCCGATTAAATTGATTTTTTGTTCCACATATGAGCAGTGCAAAGGAGTGGGATATTATGAGAAGCACAAAATAATACCATGTAACAACGATTCAGGCCACAGTGTCTATTGCAACTTCATAGTGAGTCCATCTTTCTTCATATTTGTAATTTACATATGAGAATAAAATAACAAGTCATAGTCCTCACCTTCTAGCTAGGCTTTCCCATATTAGAGTTCCCATGGAACCTCTTGTGTTCATTGTGTGGATGGTGTGATCATTTTAGTATTGTGCTTATAATATTACATTTTAATTATAAGTAAACACTACATAATAAAGAATACCTCAAAATATTTTGCAGCTACTTGTAAGATCTCTCATGATGCACTATCCACAGGAATATCCACGACAATTTACAAATCAACTCCTCCCCAAGAAACCTCAAAGCATACAAACACAACGTGTGCATATATTTGACTTACTCAATGCATGTTCCCTTGTGTACATATGTGCAACCCTATGCTACAAGGGAGCACCCTTCTCCCCTCGCCGCAAACATCATCAATCTTGAAGTCCACTCTTAGAGAAAACCTACCATGGACCCATTTTCGAGAGAATGATCCTGGGAAAGAGAGAGCACTTCCTGGTGTTGTGGGAAGCACTCCAAGAAGTGGAATCCCATAGTGTTCCAGTTTAATAAAATATCGCTCCCACGACCCAATGAAATGCTCCCATAATTTTTGCCTCTTTTGTTTGTTTGTTTTGCATGTGAGGCCCTAATAGGCCACAAGTGCATGGCTAGGAATTATGAGTGGATAAATGCTCTTTTTCACTCCATTTTCTCTCATTATATCACTCACTTCACTCATCTTTGCGAGTGTTTTGAATAGGTTTCTTGCTATTTGTTAAGGATAAAATTTGTGAGCACTTGGAGGGGAGATTGACGACTACAATAGTTACATTCAACAATTGTTAGAGCATTGAAAAAGTAATCTCTCTCCTTATTATTGCTTGCTTATTTAAATTTCTTGTAATCATGTAGGTTTTCGATGTTGAACGTTCGCTTCTCCTAATCTTTCCCATTCATTCTTCTCCCTTACTCGATTGCAGGGTATTCTCTAGAAGCATGGGTATTTGGTGCATGCTTTCTCTTTTTATCAAAGTTCCACCAAGACTCTGAGATCGGGGGACGTGAGTGTGAGGGGACGCACAGGGGGGACACGTGGAAGTACCCCCAAATTTTAGGGATTTTAGGGAAACGGGGGACAGGGGGACATTGTTAGATTTTCATTAACTTTACAGAGCATTCAGGTTTACCGGTATATTTAGATCTTCTTTCACATTAGCATTTATATCATGTACTGAAAATAAGAGCAGCAGTAACAAGCAAAAGAAGACACACAAATTTATCTTAGGAAAACCCCAAATGGGGGAAAAACATAGGCAACCTTTCTTAGAGAGATTATGTGCAAACAAGTCCAACTATGAACCAACATATAAACCCTAGCACAATGGCTAGCTAAAGAAACAACCAGAAATACCACTCCAGCTGCAGTAGCAACACCATACAAGAGTATCGTATCTCTACCATGGGTAGCACACAAGAGAGAGTTACCACAAAGACTGAACAATAAGAAACTTCTGCTACTGCAATTGTTGCGTCACCTTCCTTAGACTTGCGCCTTCCTTTTCTCTGGATGAGAGTGTGTGAGTGAGTGTATCAAATGAGCCAAGGCACCTTGTATTTATAGTCTTCTTGACCTCTTTACTAGGTCAACTTCTCCTCTGGGATGGTGTCACTTCATTATTCTTTATTCTTTTGGGTCAACTTCTCTTCTGGGGTATTTCCACATCTGTTCAATGGTTCTCTTGCATCCAAAATCTTCTTCTCGTCTAAGATAGGTTGTCTAGGAGGGAAAGTACCTCCCACAACAACAAAACATTAACGAACATCACACATATAATATAAAAAATATAAATATAAAATTTTTAAAATAAAAATAATAATGATAAAATCTCAACATTAACAATTCAGCCCATGCAAATTCATTTGTAAAATACCAAATACTACTAAATTAGTAAATTGAAAATTCAAATTTGTAAATGACGTAAACTATTAAACATGATTCAAATTCAAATTCAGTAATGAATTGTGCTGATTCATAAATCAAAAATGAAAGTTGAAACATAAATAGTAAAATATTGATACATTGATTTAAATTCATCATTCATCATTCTAGATTCTAATTAGTACCAAGCAAAATAGTAGATACTAAAGTCTGAAATTGTCAATTAGAATTACTCAAACTCAAAAATAATAAATAATAATTTTTTCTTTTTAAATTATTTTTTTTGTTTTTTAAGCCTTATTAGGCAAAAATTTGGGAGGGATGTCCAGGAGTCCCCCTTTCGAGGGGGGTTGCTCAGAAGTCCCCCTTTTTAAGGGGGGATGCCCAAGAGCCCCCCTTTTTAAGGGAGGATGTCCAGAAGTCCCTTTTAAAGGGGGTCGCCTAGGAGTCCCCCTTTTGAGGAGACTCGTCCCTCACCTTGGGGAGTCGTGTCCCCCTACGTCTCCCCATATCTCCCCAAAAAGGGGATGTGGGGAAACGTCCCCCCAGGAGTCCCCCCGTTCCGGGAGCGTGGGAAACATGGGGAATGCGACCCCCAACTTGGGGGACACATCCTTGTGGAACACTACTTTTTATTATGATGGTGTTAATGGAAACTAAAATACCAACAAGGAGGAAAAAAGTAGAGTATGGCTCATACGATGGAGAGAAGGAGGATGTAGAAAGGGGATGATAAAGTTTACAATGATGATGAGAATGAAAATGAGAGTTTAACACCCTTGTGGAAGTATGTGGCAAGGCCTAAGGGAGGGAAAGGGAGTGAACCACTAAATTTCCATGCCCCATTGTAAAGCAACTTAGACAAGTTCATATACCTACATGAGGAATCATCTATGTGGGCTATTTCTTGGTGATGAAAATAAGCGAATAGGAGTCAAAAGATAACATAAAGTACCAACAATAGATAGAAAAAAATACACAAAAGAAGCACAAATAAATATAAAAAAACAAAGGTTCAATCAACTCTTTTTGAATCAACACTCCTTACGAGAGCTCCAAATATTCACAAATGATCAATGAGAAGAGTGTGAGACAAATAGCAAAGGGGTGACATTATATTTTTTTTAGATCTAGAGGAATTAATAACTAGCATTATAAAAATGGAATAGGGTTTGGGAGGGGGGCACCTTTTTTTTGGTTCTACATGTTTTGGTGGCCCGAGGGTTAGATTGAAACAACTTGATTTGACTGATTCTTATTTGTACCAAACAATTCAGAAAATAAACTATCTGAACCTGTCTTGACTTGGTTTTTTTGAGAACTAGACCATATTTCAGCCTAACTAATCTAAACCGAATCCAATGTGTTCTAAGAACATTGGCTCTAGGTAATGTGCTCAAATGGGATTAGTAAAGAGTCTCTTCCAGGATGGAGATTTGGAGGAGGAATGATATCTATATCAACCCTAAGGATTCAAAGTGGCAAGTAAAGAACATCTAGTGTACAAGATGGTGATGGATCTTTGCAGGGTCAAGCATGCTTTCAAGAGATAAGTAAATATAAATTAACAAAAATCACATAGCATTTGGAGTTAGCAAAAGATCTTCTAATCCAAATCTCTCTATCAAAAGAACAAGTGATGATAAAGCGATTTTGGTGGTGTACGTGGATGATATAGTCATAATAAGTAGTGAGGTCAGTGCAATTCCGAGGTTAATTTCATTTTGTGGATAGATTTTGACGTGATGATGTGAGCCTCTTACATTGTTTCCTAGAGGTAGAATTTTAGTTGTGTGCTTGTCCTCAAACTAAGCATTCTAAAATTTTGTTAGGGAGATTTCACATGGAAAATTGCATGGCAACATCTAAACCAATAGAATTGGGTTGAAATTATCTTCCAACATTGAATCAAATCTATCTAATGACTATGTGTAAATATAGTCAGTGGGAAACTTGATCCATCTTATAGCAACCCAAATGGGTTTGATTTTTGCAATCAACTATATTTCCAATCTTTTGATAACTCAAAATGCTAAACATACAAGTGCAACCAAGAGGGTTACAAGGGACTTTGGAGTATGGCATCTTCTACAATAATATAGAGGATTATTGGTTAACAAGTTTTAAAAATGTTATCCCCCCGAGGTGGGGGGGGGGGGAAACTCAATTGGCAATTTTTGTGATATGAAGTGTTATGTTCGACGAGGTTCTGAGTTCAAATCCCCCTGACTTACCCATGCATGCGGAAGGGGCATACATATAGCACCTGGATGTTATAGTGGCAGCGGTCGAAATCGACCTCGTGTCACACGAGTACGAGACCGACCCGGTTGTCAATTCCGTCAGTGATAAAAAAAACACTAAAAGGAAAAAACCCTCTAGCGAAGGTTATAACGAAGGCTTTTAGTGTTAAAAAATTGACAAAAATTGTCAAAAAAACCTTCATGAAAACACCCGTTTCTGGTAGTGGATGGTTTTGCGGAGATTATAATTTAACTTCATTATAACTAAAACAATTTGGGCGGGCGGAGGTTGTAGCAGATATTTTTCCATGCGGTGCGCTTCACAGGCCATATGCATCGATGGACTTAAAACAATAACGCATCGATGCCTACATTGCACAATAGGCACCGGGCGAGTCCTAAAATATTGGAGCTCCGGTGCGTTTATACAAACTACAACCCGATGCTTTAATAACATCAACGCACTGATCGAATCTATGATACCGAGCATCGATGCGTTCTTGAAATTAAAGCCTCGGTGCTCACATGTCAACCAAAGCACCGAGGTTGTCCAAGAAATATGGGGCACCGGTGCTCTTATAAACATAAACGCACCAGTGCCTTAATAGGAATAAAACACTGGGAAAATCAATGATAACATGCACCATTGCATTAAAAAACAAACAGGACTGGTGCATGATGTTGGGAAGGCTCCAATGCAGACTCATGAAAGAGAAGCATCATTGCGCTTATAAATTGAATGCACCGATAAGCAATATTATTATTATAAAATTTTGGTTAAAATATTATTAATATCGATGCTTTTCCAATTTATGTCAGCACCAGTGCATATTATGTTACAACGCCGACACATGTTATAATTAAAGGCACCAATGCTTTTTATCATTGAATGCACTAGTTGTCATTTTCTCTTTTCAAAAACATCGACCTGTGATAGTGCACAATTATTGTTATTTTTTAATTCCATTGTTTATCAAATAATTGACATATATATTATAATAATATTCATATAAATTAAATTTTGATTAGTGCATTTGGATATGATGTTTGGATTATCTTGTTATATAATCAGTGTTTGCATCTCTTCGTTATAATATTTAATCATCCATATATTTATTCAACGATGTAACGTTTCACAGGAACATTGGACAACACAAAAGAATAAAATAAAACATATTTTATTATATATGAATAAGATGCTCTTTGTCATACACAATGGGACCCTTATTGGTGTTGGGTATGTGTTATATTCTTTGCATGTGTGTGTGTGTGGGCGCGTCAGATATGACAACTGTGTCAGACTAAAAATAATCCCAGATTTAGGGATTAGGGTTTTGGTATCTACAGAATACCTAAAAACATTGTATATATTGTATAGTGAATGGTGAAATTCGATATAATGAATATAAGAAAGGTTTTCCCGGTTGAGGGTT
>JZKD02S1612935.1:286094-317223 GCA_000966675.3 Picea glauca | reverse complement strand
AAAAAAGTAACATGACAATTAAATATTTTTATATTGATATATTAAAACTAAATATAACAAGATTGATATTAATAAATTAGGAATGATTTGTAGTAATATATGTTGGCAATTTGGTTGTCATTGATGCCAACCTTGATAAATAGGTGAAGTATCATTGATTGATTGGTTTGAGAAGCATTATCAATATTGGACATATTGTTATGAAGGTGACTTGGATGTCAATTGACTGCAAGCCTGCATATTGACGGAAGTTGGAGAAGACAAGTCGATCGATTTCAAGACGAGTTGACCAACTGAAGGTCGAATTTGAAGGAAAATTGAGTCGGGAAATCCAAGTTGGCCAAAGCAAGTCGAGATGACCAAAGTTGAATTTCTCAAGTCAGTTTTGTTGAGGAAAATATATGAATTTATCTTACTCAAGCATTTTCTAATCTTGCTCGGCTAAGGCAAGATAGTCATAAATATTACCCTATGTTTATAGCCTCAAAATGTGTTTCCCAATCCACAAGTATTAATTACAAGGGCTTAGGCTGATTTAAAAAAAATAAAGATTGTTGCAAAATATAACATTTTTATATAATTTTTTGAATATAACATATTGCAAAAGTAAATGTGGAGATCAAAAGCAAAAATACCAAGTCATAGATTAACACAAATGAGACAGAATAACAATCGCTTTATTTCATTCCAAGAATCAAAACTATCCTTCTCTTACAAAAATCCCCATGGGGGGCATGGACCAAGGTCAAACTTAGAAATCCCCGATGAAAACCATACAAAAGGACTTTGACAATAAGTAAAAATTGAACTTTAAAATCTAGATCAACTTGCCACAGACTACTGCCCACTTGACTCTGCACAATATCCTTTATCAGTCATGCAACTCAATTCATAAACAAACAAGTTTACATAGACTATCAAATATAGATCAACACATCTGAAACAAGCATCTGAATGATATGGTTCAACTTTGAACCTTGCTGTCTACAATAAGACCCTACTGTCAAAAAGAGAATTAGGCCTTTACTAAATAGAAGAATGAATGAAAACTGAACTATCTCAATAAAAATCAAGTGAAAACCTTAGTATGTTTTTTCCTTTTATTCTTCGCTTGTTCTTCCTTCTCATTTGGCTTTTATGCATTCCAAATTAGTTGAAGTAGTTCAACTACCTCATTTAGTTAAGTTAACTAAAACTTAACTAACTTTAGTTTAGGGGAAGTAATAATAATCATAATAATTAAGTGTCTTTTATTAAATAATAACTAAGTAGGTGGGACCCCTTGTGACTCCCTTTTATTTCTTAACAAAAATAAATATAATTAGAGAACCAATCAAACACATGCCTCCTTGTGGCTTCCACAATTATTTCCAAAATTTGAAATTTGAATATCAGAAATATTTCCAATTATATTCAGAACATGTAAATATCCACAAAATCCCAAAAAATAGTTTGCTGTCCAATTTTTTTTTTTCAGTCCACTGTCAATAAATCAATTATAAAAACATAATCAAAATCCATATTTGCTACTTTGAGAAGAAATTATTCCTTTGTCACTACTATCCCCTTTAGACTTCCCAGAAATAACCTTAGGTTGGGTGGAACTTTGAGGCTTGATCTCACTAATGACATGGGAGCAGTCATCCCTCAAGTGCATATGAGAAGACATCGACTTGGCTGAGTCACTTGAAGGAGAGGAGGGAGCAGTAACAACTTTACCTTTATCATGCACATGGTGAGCCTTGGTTTTAAGTCTTTTGCTTGCATGGGAGGATTGTACAGGTGAGTATGCAAGGGAAATTTGAACATTTGGGTTAACAGGTGGAGGAGGAGGTAATGACAAGTTTGGCCAACCACGATGGTGGGAGACTGTTGGGTGAACAATCTCTTGCCATCCATCATTCTCAGGAACTTCAGGTTGCAAAGATACATGGAGAGGCATAAGGATACCATAAACATTTTGGGGCTGGAAGGGAGGCCTCTATGGTCTAGGATGGACTATCCCTTGTCCAATCCAATTGAAAAATCCAGCTTGAAAGAGCTGGTTTAACTCTTGAGGATCGACATCGAAATGTATTGAGAATCTGGGCCTTCTAGGCCCTTTGTTCCAGTTTCCTCTGCCCCTATTGTTTTGGCCATGACTTCCTTTACTGAAGAAGCTCATCCTGTATGCAACAATTATTAGCAACTAGCTCTTAACATGCCGTACGTGACATTATCTTAATATGAAACAAAGTTTGGCTCAACAATTAACATCAGACCCATGCAATCCAATCCATAAAATTTATTTAATAATTGTCACATGAGCAGGGGGTGAAATAGGGTTCATGGGATATCTAGGGGAATTGTAATGAACGAAAAAGTGATATCATGGCAGGGAGTAAGAACACGATTACTGCTCGACAATTCATTAAATAACTGACTGTGCAAATAATACCAAAACATAACAGCTACCATGTATCTCTGTGTCATTTTTTTATCAATGTCATACAAAGTTTTAATTTAATTTTTGTGAACAGGGCATGCAAAATGAATTTGGGATCGCGAGGGGATTTATAATGAGTGACAGAGTGAGAAAATGAGAGGGAATTATATGGATATTGTTCATAAAATAAATTAAATTAATAAACTATCATAATTATGTTTCAAATTCAATCCAAAAATCATCCACTTCCAAGACCAAAAACATTTAACTGTTCCTCAATTGCATACCAAATTACTTGATGTCTTCAATCAAACAATTTAATTTCCTAGAAATCTTCAATCTATACCAATTTGTGCATTCTATATAATGACTATGTGTAACATCCCGCTCTTGCGCACTGAGCGAACTTATTCTTTGAGGACACTTGCTCGCAAGTGATCTGGATTATAATACTATTAAACATTTGATCATGATTATGAGGCATTGTGAATTAATGACATGTTATTATGCTGCATTGACATAGACAGGTGCTATTGACTCAATTTTCCTGAGTGTGCAGGATTTTGGACCTTGAGGATGTAGAGGCATCGATGGAACCCCTTGGACTATGGATCGAGTCGGGGAATGAACCATTGGGGTTTGATTTTTTTATATGTGATATTAGTGCATTTGATTAGATTATATGTTTATGGATATATTTCTGACATGATTCGTTGATTATAAAGGCTGACGATAGCTTGCTGACCAGACTCACATGTGGAGTAGAGGGGTCACACATGACTACCAGATATGTTGAGGAAGAGGTGTGGACAACAACCCTACCACAACCTACTAAAACTCCCACCGTGGCTCGAACTGTAGGTTAATGATTACCTAGTTCGAGGAGACCCACGATGCCATGAGGGCCGACTGCGACAGTCGCTCACGATGATTCTAAGGGGCGCGCAATAAGGCAGGGGCCTTATTCCTTAGAGGCCCTTAGTCTCCCACAAGATCACCTGGCGGAGTATTGACCCTAGGGGTTTTTAATGTCTACCAATTCAGTCAAGAGGCGAGTGGCACCCTTGGAGCACGTGGTGCGTCCTGAAGGGCACGTCGTGCAAGAGAAATGGAAAGAGGCGAGTGGCACCCTTGAAGCACGTGGTGCGTCTTGAAGGACACGTCACGTTGTTAATTAATAAATGAATAAACCTAGATGGCCTTAGGACAAATAACGCGATAAAAACAATTTAAAAATTTTTCCCTAATAAAATGTCGTCGAGCCTCGAAAATTAAAATCTAGGTTTAGGGGAAACGTGCGGTAAAAGAAAATTATTTTGTAAAAAAAAAAATAGATAAAAATAATAATCATCATTAATCATGAGTTGAGATGGGGAGTGAGTAATTCTTTTAATAAAAATAAAATAAAAATCTTTTGGGATAAAATTTAAAAAGGGGAAATAATTGTTTTACTATATAATGCTAATAAAAATTTTATTCCTTAAAAAGAAAAAGGGGGAAAAGGGTAAGTTTCTACACCTACCTTTTGAGTTTTAATTGAAAAGGGAAAGAGGGAAATCTAAAATAATTAGGAAACTAGGAAAAAACAGGAAACATAAAAAGAAAAGGGAAACACAAGGAAAAATCAGAAAGTCTAACTTAGTAAGGTATCTAGCATTAAAGAACCTTCTAAATTAAACTGAACTAGTAAATTAATAATGGGTAAAGTCATTAAAACCTATAAGGGAATTTGGGGACACCTAGGAGCGATTCTAGGAATGACTCTAGGTGGGTGAGGGAAATAAGGGTAATTAATTAATTAAAGAAATTAGTTTTTGGAGGAATGAAGGGGATGGGTGACACATGTACGGGGAGGATTATTATGAATTAAGTTTATGAAAAATAATTTAAAAGGGGTTTTGGGAAAGTTTTTGACTTCGAAACTCTATATAATGAAGGGAGGAGAATGAGGATGGAAAAAAAATTCTGTTTGCGTAACGTTACGTTGCAAAAATTTATACTTGTCTGACTTAGCTTGTGGGAGTTGGGATACCCAATTCGAGGATGAGTGGTAGCTCGGCCTTGTGAGACAAGCTGGGAGCTAGTTGATTCTCTGGTTAGTGTGCATGGCCCCTTTGTGGCTCGAGGGGCTAAGGGGGAAGAAGAGTACCCCTAACGTTGGCTGGGAGGTATCGGTGAAGTCTCATTAGTCGGCAAGCGAGAGTTGCACAGAGCGCATGGGACTTAAACTCAGAGCGGGCGATTGGGCAACGATACACTTCCTTTATTTCTGCGTGGTATATTGTTAGTATGATTTATGCTTTCGGTTCTGTACGCTTAATCAATTAAAGAATATGTTAGTCTTAGCATTCTAGTTGATGACTGAAATTTCCCCATAGCCTTAGATTGATGTTGATTGATTTCCCATGGCCTTCGATCCCTTGATATATTGACCGTCCTGAGGCTTATTTATTGTGATGATTGCGGTTTGTTTTTTCCTTCGTCCCTAGCTCATCAGTCCACACCTGAGCAGTCGGCCAGGAGGATGATCTACGGTCGTCACTTCGGCGTTAATAGACCTATGGATCTCAACGCTCTTCTTTTCTGTGCGTGGATGATGAGCGAAGGATGTTCTTGCCAGCCGCCCATGTTGATTGTTTCAGGTAGTGTGTAGTCTTGCGCCTTATTATGTTGAGTAAATCCGCCATTGCTATCGTTCCTAGTTCCATAATTATAACTCTTTTTTTTTATGCATTGATGGATAAAATATTAACCCTGCGTTTTATGTATTTACGAATAATCATAACTCTGTGTTTTTATGCATTGATGGACAAAATCTTAACCATGCATTTTATGTATTAACGGATAATTATAACTTTGTGTTTTTCTACATTGATGGATAAATTTTAACCCTGCATTTTATATTCTTGGATAATTAAAATCCGCGTTTTATCTTGATGGTCAATTTAGCTCTGCGTGGGATATCTCCCTCACAGCATAACCTTGTGTGTTTTTTTTGATGGCCATTTTTTCTGCATCCCTTTTTCATACCTCTACATCTTGAATTTATGAAGACGATGTTAGTCTGCGATGTCCAATTGATTGACATCCTTCGCTCGACGGAGTTTGATGGACAACCTGCGTGAGGGAATTCACCCATCTTAAATATATAACCAGTTGCAAATGAAACCTTATTCCTTGCGTAAGCTAGCAGCTAGAATCCAGCTTCCAAGTGTGCTAGAATGCCAATTTCCATATTTGCACCCGTGTGACGGTTGTTCTCTTCTTGACTTCTACGACCAACCAATTTTTTTTTTTTTTTTTTTATGGACTCCAGGACTGCAATTTTTTTTTTAGAATAAGAAACAATCCTCAAGCTATGACCATATCCTAAGAATCCTGTGTTGACTTGATGGTTTAAAATCTAGCGATGATGAAGATCTTCTCCAGGTGCCTTTGCCTTATTTGTTCACATTTTTTTGCGTGGATTGACTTTTTCGACAAATGTTCATTGTACTGCAACACGTTTTGAATATAATTAGTGAGTAAGATTTGGTACAATCAATCGATTGCAAACTTTACGAGTGGATGGACATCTAGAAGTCTCTTTTTCAGCAAAAATTAATTGCCTTGTATGCGTCAAAGAAGTCTAACTCTCTGGTTTCACACTCCACTTCTTGTTGACTAGTTTGGGTTTGCGTTTTTATACACCTGGCTAGCGAAATTTTTATTGCGAATTAACCTGTTCCCGAAGGTAAATTTACCTGCCTCTTGACTGCGAAGTTGCACGCTTTTTCCACTGAGAAGTTGCCCATTTTTGTGCTATTCCCCCGATTACATAGCCTGTATTCTTCCTGGGTTGATTGTGTTGAATTTATTGTTGCAAATTGTACACACGTCTTGCTGTAGTACCAACATGTAATACCAATTACTCATACAACGATTTGCATATTAAATGGTGAAAACAAGGCGATTTCCTTCTGATATGTCTCTGTACAACGATTTTTCTTGTTTAAAGTTGACTGTGTTGTTGCCTTAAGGACCACGATTTGGACCACGAATTTTCCATGAAAATGATGATTGCGTTTTCCAGTTATTTACCACAAATTTGACATTAAAATGATGACTGCGTTTTCCTGTTATTTACCCCAAATTTGCCATTAAGTGTGGACTGCGTTTACGGTCGAATGGCCACGAGTTTGCCTTAAATGTTATTGCGCCTTTTAACCTGGAAATGACAACAAATCTAGACAGCTAACTAAATGCTTCAGCGTTCATACCCCTGAGTTTTACCTTTACCTGGCAGCATGTCTAGTTGCCATTGTTGGTTTTAAACAACTTTCCTCCCTTTTATTTAGCGGTATTAAGTATTGTTATAGGATATTTTTTTACAATGGCGTCGACTATAGTGAAAAGTTCTAAATGACATTAATTATGATTAGGTCCTGCAATTAAATCCCTTTAGACGATTATGGCAGTAAATCTTATTAAGTGCGTATGGCAGTAAATCCTATTTAATATAGATTGCAGTAAATCTCTTTTAATACATATGGCAGTAAATCTTATTAAAGGCATTTGGTAGTAAATGTATTTATAGGTATATGGCCTTAGTTTCTCATTGAATGTATATGGCTTTATGGCATTGACACTTCTTAGCAGATTCTTTTAATGTTCATAGACAATTGTCATTTGGTACAGTTAGTATAGATAGACAACAGGATGTAATTGAAGGTGTTGATAAACGTTTCATTGTAGCTTCCCGCCTTGATATGGTTAATGTTGTTATATGATGTCATTTGTTAGTAAGATTGTAATGTTGGGATTAATTTAGAATTGCACCAAATTAATTGGAACTTAATGAAATGAGATTGGTGAGTCCTGACTAAAGGTAAGTTACACTTGCTAAGTAGAGTGTAAATAAATGATAAAATTAAATTTGTATTTATCCACATCAGACTAGATGAATGGGTTGGGTTGTTGCGCGGTCATATAACAGCTTGTGTTTTCTTGTTGACGTCACCCTGCATCTTGCCGACCCGTTGATTGGGGTGTGGGTGTAGTCTCCTTGTCCGTTGTTTTGTCCTAGCGCGTCGGATTTATATAGAGTCTTCGGTCCAGATAGAATGTGTTGTGCCAAGTTATGGACGCGTCTATCACCTGGGGACAACATGATTCCTGATGAGGGGATCGTGGGGCACCCCATTGGGTAGCGACGAATGAGAACTTGGTCGGGTTCGGTGCGTTCTGTGTGGGTGTTGTCAAGCGTTGTAAGATGCTTTTGGCCCCTGGGTAGAATGCCCTCATTGCATTTGGTTCGCGCGCCTTGAGGTCTAGCATTGTTCGTCAAGGCCATTGTGTCAAAAGGGGGATGTTGTCTCTTAGCTTGTAGGCGTGTCTTGTTTTCTTCGGGCAGGTAGTCATTGCTCCTTGTTGTTTTACGCATGGGTCATCCAGTTGCCCTTGTGCTAGTGTGGGGAGTCATAGATGTCTGTTGCCTGTTCGGCGGGTGTGGTGCTCACCGTCAAGTGTGTTGTCTAGTTGTAATTGTTTTGTATTCCTATCAAAAAGAAAAAAAATAATTTTTTTTGCATTGCTTCTTTGCTGGTAGTCATAACAACGGGGTTGTTACATTTGGTATCAAAGTGGGGTTCAACCCGCGACTTGGGATCACTACAGCTTTCGTTGTTATGATTTTATTATAATGTTGCTAATTGAGTTGACTTGTATCCATGCAGGTAATCATGGTTAGAGGATGCCACAGAGGCAGACGATGGGGTGCTAGGGGAGGAGGCGCGACGCCTCCAGTAGCATCCATGCTTGAGGGGTCTAACCCCGAGGGAGACAAAAAGGTTGTCGGGCAGGAGCATATAGTAGTAGGTGATGTGGTTGGAATGATGAGATCTTTTCAGCGCATGTCTGAGGCATTGATCAACTGTTTGGACAGAGATGAGGCTAGAGTGCCGACACCCCCTGAGGGTCCACTGCGTGCTCCGGTTGGTACTGGTAGCATTCATCGCGAACTTGAGAAGGTCAAATTTCCCAAGTTCTTTGGTGCCCCGGACGACATAGCCGTCGAGGCATGGTTGGAGAATATGGCGATGTGCTTTGCAATTCGCGACTATACCTCCAACATGAAGGTCCGCATGGAGGTCTTTCAATTGAAGGGGAGTGCTCTTCTATGATGGAAGACTCTCCTACCATAGCTAAACATGGTTGTCGAAGACGTGTCATGGGAACTGTTCGAGGAATGGTTCCGAGAGAGGTACCTTTCAGAGGAATTCATTGAGTGTCATCTCAACGAGTTCAATGCCTTACGATAGGGCGACCGTACGGTGCCTGAGTACGAGGCCCATTACATGGAGTTTCTTTGGTATGCTCCGCATCTTAATACTGAGAAACTTAAGGTCAATGGGTTCGTGTTCGGCCTTAATGGCAACATACGTGAAAAGGTTAAGATTCTGATGCCTCAAACCTTGCATGATGCCGTCCAGAAGGCCCTCATAGCAGAGGAGGAGCTTATCAGCGGGGGTCAAGCTAGGACTCCAGCGAGACCAGCAGGGCAGGTGTCATTTAGTGCAAAGTAGCATCAGAAACTAGCTAGACATATGCCAGGATATCGTGGCTTCTAGAGGGGATCCACTTTCAGTACACCTCGGAGACTGACACCTTAGCAGCGGACACCTTATCGGGGACCACAACATCCACAACAACATCGACCACAACAACAACAATTTAGGCCTGTTCAACCAAACAGACCAGGATTCCAGGCCGGTGGGCCGTCATTTTCTACTTCGGGTACCAGGAGTACTGGACCGAAGAAGGGGTGTTGGACATGTGGGGAGCCACACTACCAGCGTGACTGCCCTATGGAGAGGACTAGAGCATCTGGATCAGCCGGACCCACTACCGTGGGAGATATGGGCAAGGCCCATCAGATTCATGCAACGGTGAATAAATGCAAGGTAGAGCACCAGTCGACTGTGCTTGGGATGTCAGGTACCATTGCTGACCAAACCCTTAGTATTTTGATAGATCCCGATGCTACCGAGAGTTTCATTTCTGGTGCAACGCTAAAAAGGATTAAGGTAAAGGAAGTCGAACAGGATGAGTTTAGCTTTGTAGAGATGGTTTCGAGAGCCAAACAAAAGGTTGGAGGAAAGGTTACGGGCTGTACCCTTAACCTGGGAGAGTTTGTCACTAGGGCCAACCTGTACGTCACGATCTTAGGATCTTATGACATCATGATCGGTATGGACTGGTTGGAATCGCATGAGGTGATACTCAACTGTAAGGTGAAACGGTTGAGCTTGTTCGATGATGAGGGGAAAAGATGCGTGATTGTAGGATAGAACCAAGGAGTTTCCCTGAGGTTCATCTCTTCCTTGCAACTATGGAAGAACATGCACAAGGGATGTAATCTTTATGCGATCCTTGCGTTAAACGAGAAGGGAGTAGCAGAAGGTCTAGAACACATTCCTGTGGTGAGAGAGTTTGCGTACGTCTTCCCAGAGGAATTACCTAGGATGCCGTCGTAGATGGAATTGGAGTTTACTATCGACCTAAAACCGAGGATTGCACCAATAGCTAGAACGCCTTATCAGATGTCGACCTCGGAGTTATAGGAGTGGAAAATGCAATTGAAAGAATTGCGGGACCTGGGACTGATACGTCCAAGTATGTCACCATGGGGTGTGCCTATTCATACAAATGAAGGATGGGTCATGGAGGCGCTGCATTGACTACTGTCAATTGAACAAGGCAACAATCAAGAATCGGTATCCATTGCCGAGGATAGATGATCTGTTTGATCATATGAAGGGTGTGACAGTGTTCTCAAAGATTAATTTGCGATAAGGGTATCACTAGTTGTGGATCAAATACGATGATGTCCCTAAGACCGCCTTTAAGACGAGGTTTGGACATTACGAGTTTACTATTTTACCATTTGGATTGACAAACACCCTGAGGGTATTTATGAGTTTGATGAACGGGGTGTTCCATGAGTACTTGGACAAGTTTTTCCAAGTATTCATTGACGATATTTTGATTTACTCTCGGACGATGGAGGAGCATGACGAGCACTTGCGCTTGGTCCTACAGTGTCTGCGAGAGCAGAAATTGTATATGAAGTTGTCCAAATGCTCATTTTATCAATCGAGGATTCACTACTTAGGGCATGTCATCTCCGACGAAGGTATTGCTGTGGATCCAGCAAAGGTCAAGGCTATTATGGAATGGCCTGCGTCGGCAAATGTCCCAGAAGTACGTAGCTTTATGGGTTTATCAGGATACTATCGACGGTTCGTCGAGGGATTTTCGAAGATATCAAATCTGATCACGGAATTGTAGAAGAAGAACAAGAAGTTTGTTTGGACCAAGAAATGTGCGGAAACATTTCGGAGGCTCAAGGAGCTGTTGACAACAACATCGATACTAAAGGTCCCTGACATGGACACGAACTTCTTGGTATGCACTGACGCATCCAAGGAAGGCTTAGGCGGAGTCCTGATGCAAGACAGTCGAGTGATCACTTACATCTCGAGGAAACTGAGAAGGCATGAGGAAAACTATGCGATGCACGATTTGGAGTTGTTAGCCATTGTATATGCCTTGAAGGTTTGGAGACACTACCTTGTTGGACGAAAATTTGAACTAAAGACAGACCACTGTGGACTACAACACATCTTTATGCAAGGCGACCTGAACGTGTGACAACGACGTTGGTCGAAATTTCTTAGCGAGTACGACTTTGAGATTACTTACATAAAAGGAACAATGAACCGAGTGGCAGATGCATTGAGTTAGATACCATGCATCTTTTCGGTGTTGCCTCTTTAGAAGAATGTAAGTGAAAGGATTCTAACATTATAGCATGATGATGACTGGTACAAAGAGTTCGAGGGTTTTATCAGACAAAAAACAATGATGGTACCAAGATTTGAAGGATTTACATTTGACGATGATGGATTATTGAGGTTGAAAAATCGAATTTACATACCACCAAATGACGATTTGAGGAGCTTGATCCTAAGTGAGGCTCATAGAGCAGTATACATGGCTCACCCGGGAGTCATGAAGATGAGGGCGGACCTAAAACCCTTATTCTTCTGGAAGGGAATGAAGATTGACATAGTAAACTATGTGGCCAGATGTCTAGAATGTCAGCAGGTAAAGGATGAACATAGACATCCAACATGATTACTACAACCACATGCTATTCCAGAATCAAAATGGGAAGTTATTTCGATGGATTTTATTGTTGGATTGCCACTGACGGTAAGGATACACGACTCAATTTTCGTAGTAGTAGACACTATGACGAAGAGTGCTCACTTTATTCCTGTGCGTAGGATGTATCAGGCACTTGGCATTGCTAGAGTTTTCATCAGTGAGATTGTGAGGCTTCATGGTGTGCCTAAGAGGATTATATCCGATCGAGGATCGATGTTTACTGGATGATTTTGGACGAGTTTCCAAGAGGTCTTGGGAACCCAATTTAACTTCAGTACTGCGTATCACCCGGAGACTGATGGGTAGACCAAATGAACTAACCAGACCTTGGAGGAAATGTTGTGCATGTACGTGATGGACCAACAAAGTCATTGGGAAGAATTCTTGCCACTGGTGGAATTCACTTATAACAACAGTTACCAAAGCACCATTAAGATGGCGCCTTTCGAGTTTCTTTACGGACAACCGTGTCAGACTCCTTTGAGTTGGGATTGGCTTGAGGATAGGGTCCTGGTGCGACCAAAAGCGATCCAAGGAATGGAAGAGAAAATGAAAACCATAAGACAAAGGATTAAGGAAGCGTAGGATTGGTAGAAGAGTTATGTCAACGCACACCGTGTTGACCGTAGTTATGAGGTTGGCGATCGAGTCTTCTTGCGGGTTAAACTGCATAATTGTTCGATCAAGTTTGGAAAGGGAGCTAAACTCTCTCGTAGGTTCGTGGGACCTTTCGAGATCGTGGAAAGAAAGGGGCCCATGGCCTATCGACTAGCCTTGCCTGATTCTTTGAGGCGTATGCTTTTTCATGTATCTGTTTTGAGACATTATATTAGTGATCCTACACATGTTATTGACATGAGTTCCTTGCAGGTATTGGATAGGGGGGCGCTCACGGCTGAGCCGATCCACATCCTGGATCATCGCGTTCGACATTTACGGCGTTGAACAATAGATCATGTCAAGGTCCAGTGGGACAACTATAGTCCGCACTCAGCAACCTGGGAGGACGCATATGATATGCACCAACAGTTTCCATTTTTGTTTGATAGATAGACTTATGATACTGTGATACACATTATTTCGACACTTATACTGTGAAACTTCGAGACGAAGTTTAGACCAAGAGGTGGTGTATGTAACATCTCGCTCTTGCGCACTGAGTGAACTTATTCTTTGAGGACACTTACTCACAAGTGATCCGAATTATTATACTATTAAACATTTGATCACGATTATGAGGCATTATGAATTGATGACTTGTTATTATGCTGCATTGACATAGACAGGTGCTATTGACTCGATTTTCCTAAGTGTGCATGATTTTGGACCTCGAGGATGAAGAGGCATCAATGGAACCCCTTGGACTCCGGATCGAGTCGGGGAGTGAACCATTGGGGTTTGATTGTTTTATATGTGATATTAGTGCATCTGATTAGATGATATGTTTATGGATATATTTCTGACATGATTCGTTGATGATGCAGGTTGACGATAGCTTGTCGACTAGACTCACATGTGGAATAGAGGGGTCACACACGACTACCGGAGATGTTGAGGGAGAGGTGTGGACAACAACCCTGTCACAACCTACTAGAACTCCCGCTGTGGCTCGAACTGAAGGTTAACGATTACCTAGTTCGAGGAGACCCACGATGTCATGAGGGCCGACTGCGACAGTCACTCACGATGATTCTAAGGGGCACACAATAAGGCAGGGGCCTTATTCCTTAGAGGCCCTTAGTCTCCCACAAGATCACCTGGCGGAGTATTGACTCTAGGTTTTTTTTATGTCTACCAAGTCAGTTAAGAGGTGAGTGGCACCCTTGAAGCACGTGGTGCATCCTGAAGGGAACGCCACGCAAGAAAAATGGAAAGAGGGGAGTGGCACCCTTGGAGCACGTGGTGCATCCTGAAGGGCACGTCACGTTGTTAATTAATAAAAGAATAAACCTAGATGGCCTTCGGATGAATAACGCGATAAGAAAAATTTAAAACTTTTCCCCTAATAAAATGTTGCCCAGCCTCGAAAATTAAAATCTAGGTCTAGGGGAAACATGCGGTAAAAGAAAATTATTTTTGTAAAAAATAAAATAAAATAAAATAAAATAATAATAATCATCATTAATCATGAGTTGAGATGGGGAGTGAGTAATTCTTTTAATAAAAATAAAATAAAAATCTTTGGGGATAAAATTTAAAAAGGGGAAATAATTGTTTTAGTATATAATGCTAATAAAAATTTTATTCCTTAAAAAGAAAAAGGGGGAAAAAGGGTAAGTTTCTACACCTACCTTTTGAGTTTTAAATGAAAAGGGAAAGAGGGAAATCTAAAATAATTAGGAAACTAGGGAAAAGCAGGAAACATAAAAAGAAAAGGGAAACACAAGGAAAAATCAGAAAGTCTAACTTAGTAAGGTATCTAGCATTAAAGAACCTTCTAAATTAAACTGAACTAGTAAATTAATAATGGGGAAAGTCATTAAAATCTGTAAGGGAATTTGGGGACACCTAGGAGCGATTCTAGGAATGACTCTAGGTGAGTGAGGGAAATAAGGGTAATTAATTAATTAAAGAAATTAGTTTTTGGAGGAATGAAGGGGATGGGTGACACATGTACGGGGAGGATTATTATGAATTAAGTTTATGAAAAATAATTTAAAAGGGGTTTTGGGAAAGTTTTTGACTTCAAAACTCTATATAATGAAGGGAGGAGAAGGAGGATAGAAACAAACTTCTGTTTGCGTAACGCTACACTATAGAAATTTATACTTGACTGACTTAGCTTGTCGGAGTTGGGATACCCAGCTCGGTGAGGAGTGGTAGCTCGACCTTGCGAGGTGAGCTGGGAGATAGCTGATTCTTTGGTTAGTGTGCATGGCCCCTTTGCGGCTCGGGGGGCTAAGGGGGAAGAAGAGTACCCTTAACGTTGGCTGGGAGGTAATCGTGAAGTCTCATCGGTCGGCAAGTGGGAGTTGCACAGAGCGCGTGGGACATCAACTCAGAGCGGGCGATTGGGAAACAATACGCTTCCTTTATTTCTGCGTGGTAGATTGTTAGTATGATTTATGCTTTTGGTTCTGTATGTTTAATCAAGTAAAGAATATGATAGTCTTAGCATTCTAGTTGATGACTGAAATTTCCCCGTAGCCTTAGCTTGATGTTGATTGATTTCCCATGGCCTTCGATCCCTGCATGTCTTGACCATCTTGAGGTTTATTGATTGCGATGACTGTGGTTTATTTTTTCCTTCATCCCTAGCTTCTCAGTCCGCGCCTGAGCAGTCGACCAGGAGCCTGATCTACGATCGTCGCTTCAACGTTAATAGACCTATGGATCTCAACGCCTTGCTTTTCTGTGCGTGGATGATGAGCAAAGGATGTTCTTGCCAGTCATCTGTCCATGTTGATTGTTCCAGGTAGTGTGTAGTCTTGCACCTTATTATGTTGAGTAAATCTGCCATTGCTATCGTTCTTAGTTCCATAATTATAACTCTGTGTTTTTATGCATTGATGGATAAAATCTTAACCCTGCGTTTTATGTATTGATGGATAATCATAACTCTGTGTTTTTATGCATTGATGGACAAAATCTTAACCATGCGTTTTATGTATTGACTGATAATTATAACTCTGCGTTTTTATACATTGATGGATAAATTTTAACCCTGCGTTCTATATTCTTGGATAATTAAAATCTGCGTTTTATCTTAATGGTCAATTTAGCTCTGCATGGGATACCTCCCTCACAGCATAACCCTGTGTGGTTTTTTTGATGGCCATTTTCGTAGCATCCCTTTTTCATACCTCTGCATATTAAATTTATGAAGACGATGTTAGTCTATGATGTCCAATTGATTGACAACCTTCGCTTGACTGAGTTTGATGGACAACCTACACGAGGGAATTCACCCATCTTAAATATATAACCAGTTGCAAATGAAACCTTATTCCTTGCGTAAGATAGCAACTAGACTCTAGCTTCCAAGAGTGTTAGAATGCCAATTTCCATATTTGTACCCGTGTGACGGTTGTGCTCTTCTTGACTTCTGCGTCCAACCATTTTTTTTTTTTTATGGACTCCAGGACTGCAAATTTTGTTTTAGAATAAGAAATAATCCTCAACCTATGACCATATCCTAAGAATCCTGTGTTGACTCGATGGTTTAAAATCTAGCGATGATGACAATCTTCTCCAGGTGCCTTTGCCTTCTCTGTTCACATTTTTTTACGTGGATTGACTTTCTGGACAAATTTTCATTGTACTGCAACATGTTTTGAATATAATTAGTGAGTAAGATCTGGTACAATCAATTGATTGCAAACTTTACGAGTGGATGGACATCTAGAAGTCTCTTTTTCAACAAAATTTAATTGCCTTGTATGCGTCAAAGAAGTCTGACTCTTTGGTTTCACGCTCCACTTCTTGTTGACCAGTTTGGGCCTGCGTTTTTCTACACCTGGCCAATGAAATTTTTATTGCGAATTAACCTGTTTCTGAAGGTGAATTTACTTGCCTCTTGACTGCGAAGTCAGACACTTTTTCCACTAAGAAGTTGCCCGTTTTGGTGTTATTCCCCTCTTTGCATAGCATGTATTTTTACTGGGTTGATTGCGTTGAATTTATTGCTGCAAATTGTACCCACATCTTGCTGTATTACCAATTCCTTGCAACATGTAATACCAATTACTCATACATCGATTTGCATATTAAATGGTGAAAACAAGGCGATTTCCTTATGATATGTCTCTGTACAACGATTCTGCTTGTTTAAAGTTGATTGTGTTGCTGCCTTAAGGACCACGATTTGGACCAAAAATTTGCCATGAAAATGATGACTGTGTTTTCCAGTTATTTACCACGAGTTTGACATTAAAACGATGACTGTGTTTTCCTGTTATTTACCCCAAATTTGCCATTAAGTGTGGACTGCGTTTGCCGTCGAATGGCCACGAGTTTGCCTTAAATGCTACTGTGCCTTTTAATCTGGAAATGACAACAAATCTAGACAACTAACTAAATGTTTCAACGTTCATACCCTTGAGTTTTACCTTTACCTGGCAACGTGTCTAGTTGACATTGTTGGTTTTGAACAACTTTCCTCCCTTTTATTTAGCGGTATTAAGTATTGGTATAGGATATTTTTTTGCAATGACATCAACTGTAGTGAATAGTTCTAAATGACATTAATTATGATTAGGCCATACAATTAAATCCCTTTAGACGATTATGGCAGTAAATCTTATTAAGTGCGTATGGCAATAAATCTTATTTAATACATATGGCAGTAAATCTCTTTTAATACATATGGCAGTAAATCTTATTAAAGGAATTTGGTAGTAAATGTAATTATAGGTATATGGCCTTAGTTTCTCATTGAATGTATATGGCTTTATGGCATTGACACTTCTTAGCAGATTCTTTTAATGTTCATAGATAGTTGTCATTTGGTACGGTTAGTATAGATAGACAACGTGATGCAATTGAAGGTGTTGATAAGCATTTCATTGTAGCTTCCCGCCTTGATATGGTTAATGTTGTTATATGATGTCATTTGTTAGTAAGATTGTAATGTTGGGATTAATTTAGAATTGCCCCAAATTAATTGGAACTTAATGAAATGAGATTGGCGAGTCTTGACTAAAGGTAAGTTACACTGGCTAAGTAGAGTGTAAATAAATGATAAAATTAAATTTGTAATTATCCACATCAGACTAGATGAATGGGTTGGGTTGTTGCGCAGCCATGTAACAACTTGCGTTTTCTTGTTGACGTCACCTTGCGTCTTGCCGACCAATTGCTTGTGGTGTGGGTGTAGTCTCCTTGTCCGTTGTTTCGTCCTAGCGCGTCGGATTTATATAGAGTCTTCGGTCCATATAGGATGTGTTGTGCCAAGTTATGGATGTGTCTATCACCTAGGGACAACATGATTTCTGATGAGGGGATCATGGTGCACTCCATTGGGTAGTGGTGAACAAGAACTTGGTCGAGTTCGATGCATTATGTGTGGGTGTTGTCGAGCATTGTAAGATGCTTTTGGCCCCTGGGTAGAATGCCCTCATTGTGTTTGGTTCGCGTGCCTTGAGGTCTAGTCTTGTTCGTCAAGGCCGTTGTGTTGGGAGGGGGATGTTGTCTCTTAGCTTGTAGGCATGTCTTGTTTTCGTTGGGCAGGTAGTTGTTCCTCCTTGTTGTTTTACGCATGGTTCGCCTAGTTTCCCTTGTGCTAGTGTAGGGAGTCGTAGATGTCTGTTGCCTATTCAGCGGGAGTGGTGCTCACCGTCAAGTGTGTTGTCTAGTTGTAATCGTTTTGTCTTCCTGTTAAAAAGAAAATAAATTTTTTTTTCACTACTGCTTCGCTGGTAGTCGTAATGATGGGATTGTTACACTATGCAAACATTTTTGATTTCACAGTACTACATACTCTAATGTTGATCTCTTCTTTTTTAAAAATAACCATAATATGCACAGTGATTCCATTTTCTATATCCAATATCCATTCCTGGCGATCAAATAATAATAGACCCATGATTAATAATCAATAATCAATTGTCATCAAACAAAAACCGGGCCCGATTTAATCACCCACAGGTCCGTTTTTAAATCTGGATAGAACCAAAGCACGTTTAATGAATCTATCATACACACAAGTCTTCGACAATGTAATTGACATAATCTCGATTCGACAATAACAGTCAACCCAAATTATGCAGCCCTGAGCTTGATATCCATGTGCATTAATATGTACATACTTCCTTTTAAAACAATCATAATATGCACGGTGATTCCCATAAGATGTATGAAGAGAAAAAAACCATATTGACACACAGGTATCTCTTTTAAACTTTGAAAGAATCATGATCGTGCTTAGTGAAACAATCACTCACATAGGTGCCTTCGAAACTTTAAATGTAATCACGATCATGCTAGGATTTAAAACAATAAGAAAGACCATAATCGACTAAAAGGAAAGCCCGTGGCTCTAGGTAACCATACTTTTCTTCTTGTTCAAACAAATTCATCATAGAGAGGAAACACAGAGATTCGACCAAGAGATGGTCTTTGAAGCGAGAGAGCGCATGCCTTTATAATTACCACAATCATTAAATTGGTAACCCAAAATCTTGACAGACCCCAGAAGTTTCCCGAGGAAGGTAGAAGCAAGTCAGACTCCAAGTCGGGCTATTTAGAATTTAAATGCAGAGAGGTAATGAAAGTCTGCTTGAATTTTAAAAAAACACAGAGAGCTCATAACCTTTTACATCCTCAAGAATTTACCACCGAGAAGCAACCACATGTAATGAATATAATCTTGGAAGAACAGAGAGCCATGCTCTTTTAAAAAACCATATTCTTTCAACTTATAACCCCGAGATATTGACATAACCATACGAGAATGCTCGAGTGGAAACAAGACAATTCGAGCTCAACAACGCAGGCACACACATATTCCTCTAAAACTTTATTGCAGAGAGGAAACGAGGGTTAATTTGAACAATGAAGGATACTCGAAAACACAGAGAGATCATGTCTCTTTCCAACGCATGGGAGGTCAATAAATTTACAAAAGCAATTGACAGTGAGGCTTCACAACATAACAATTGGTAATTATAGCAGAGATGAGAGGAGCGGGTGTGAAAAATCTCGTGAAAAGAATGCCAGAGTGCAAATCGTATCCATTCGATACATGCACAAGCCTCTATTAAATACTCTGGGTAAAACAAGATTGGATTGTGGAAAGCTTTTGGTGAAATGACAATAAAGAACAAGCCATACAAACAATAGCTCGGGGCTTAGCCAAAAAGAACGACACCACTGTCGACAATTGTATTGAAACTTGGATAAAGAATCACAAATATGACCGAGAGGGAAAAAGGGTTGACAACAACTGATACCCAGACTGGTGGTTAAAATCCCTCAACAATAAAACTCAGAGGTCGTTGCACCATTGTTACCATTTTTCGCAGAGAATCATCATAAAAAACCAAGATGACCAAGTCAATAGCCAATGCACAGACTTTACAATCAATAACACCCATTACCTCGCTTAAAAATGCTAACATTTCGCAGTAATCAGAGAGAACCCATAACACAATATTGACACTTAGTCCAAAACTCAAGAAAACACAGAACCCATGCAATCCTGAGCCACCATTTGATTCATAATACAGATATTCCATCATGGATGGAAAGCAAAGAGCCATACCTATGAAAAATCGCTTCAATGATGAGCTGGTTTGAGTTTTCCCCTTCCAAACCTGAAATTGCGGAGCTTCCACAACCAACAAAGCAATAATGAAACTATGCTAGGGTGACAGGCTCAAGGGAGGTTTGGAGTGATGTGCAGTAAATGCATGCCACTTCCTCATCTAGCCCTATTCAATTCCATGTACGAGCCAACCCATTAACACTTTCCATAAGTTATTCCCAAAATCCCAGTCATTTTTCCCTTAAAATCGCTCACTTCCCCCTATTGCATAATTATTCTGATCTATATCTTCTTGATCTGATGTTTGCATGGTCTGGGAAACCAAACATTTTGAGTTCTTAATCTGTTGGAAACCAAAGTCAAACAATGGCAAACGCCCTTTGCTCCTCTAAAGTCAACAATACATTCATTCTTTGAGAGACATCAGAAGAATTTAATTCTTTAACCTGTAGCATTAACCTTAGAGAGGAGAGTTCCAACTCGGTAGACATAATGGCTTCTTGACCATAGACAAGTTGGAAATGAGTGCAACCAGTGCTCACCTTGGTGGTAGTGCGATCTGCCTGAAGGGCATAAGTGAGGGGAGTGTGCCATTGATGAGAGTGTGCGATCTAACCAGATTCTTGTTAGTAGACTCAACCTTCCCATTACCTTGAGGATAATAAGTTGATGAGGTAAAATGTTTAACTCCCAATTTAGCTAAAAATTGGGTCAGCTTAGCAGAAATAAAAGCGGGACCATTATCTATAATAATTTCCAAAGGAAGACCAAATCTGGAAAATATATTAGTCTCAAGGAAATAAATCACCTGCTCATCCTGCGAATGCTTAAGCGGGACAACTTCAGTCCACTTCATAAAATAGTCTGTGGCTGTCAAGACAAAAACTTGCCCTGCTGAAGATGGAGGATTAATAGGACCAATAAAGTCCAAAACCCATTTTTAAAAAGGAAATTCAAGGAGGATAGGTTGTAAGGACATAGCAGAAAGACATTCTTTCCTAGCAAACTTCTGGCACTTGTCACAAGATCTTGAAAAAATATAAGAATCATGAAAGATTGAAGGTCAATAACACCCTTTCCTAATATTTTTAAAAGCAATAGTTTTAGCAGAAAAGTGACCTCCTACATGAATAACAAAATTTGAAGGACCATGAGTCTCTTGTAACAATTTCTGTGCTTCCTCATTTTTCACACAGTGAAGTAACATACCATCGACATATCTCCTAAACAAGAAGTCTCCTATGATGACATATCTAGAAGATTCAAGACATAGCCTTCTTCTTTGATGGGTATCTAAGTTGTCTGAGAATATTTGATTTTGCATGTAATAAACTAGATCTTTATACCAAGGATGTCCAACCACCAGAAGGATTTGATTGTCAATGTAAAACAATGCTGATAAAGAGCTATCTTGTTCATCCATTTCTTCACTTGTTTCAGCATGCTGAGCTAAGTGAAAGGCTAAGTCATGTCCCTTGATAGTTTTAGAAGTCATGATGGTTAGATCATGCTCCTAGATCTTGGCAAGCCAATGTGAAAGATTCCCTGAAAGATAAGTCTGTGAGAGTAAAAACTTGACAGCAGGTAAAGGGATTTTTACCAGCGTATGCTTACCTAAGATGAAGTGGCAAAAATTTTCAACAACTTTAACAAGAGCAAAAGCATGCTTTTAAACAAAAGAATATTTAGACTCATCATCTGACAAATTTTGACTAATGTAAGCCACTGGTTTTTCATTATATTGATCATCACATTGCATGAGGATAGTAGAAACTACTTCCTCTGTGGCATTAATATATATCATAAATTCTTTCTCAAAATCTGGCTTTGCCAAAACCCGTGCAGAACTAATTGCCTTCTTGATCCCTATGAAATAATTTTCGACATCATATGTCCAAGAAAAGGAGCGATCTTGCTTAAGAAGATTGTGAATTGACTTGACCATTATAGAGAAATCAGGAACAAACCTATGGACAAAGTTAATAACACCCATAAAGGCTTGAACCTCCGTTTTGGAAGTAGGAGCACGAAAATTTACGATAGCAACAATCCTTTCGGGGTCTATGCTTATTCCTGAATCAGAGACAATGTGCCCCAGGAGCTTGCCCTTGGTAACAATGAAAATAAACTTAGAAGGATTTAAATAAATGCCAAATTTCTTGCATCGCATGAGAATCTTTCTAAGATGACCGAAATGATCTGATCGGTTTTTAGAATATACAGTTAAGTCATCAAGATAAATCTGAATAATTTTACCGACTAAATCGTCAAAATCTATTTGCATATCTCTTTGGAAAGTGGCACTTGCATTAGATAAGACAAAAGGCATACATTCATAAGTGAAAGTGCCCCAATGTGTAATAAAAGTGGTTTTATATTTATATGTCGTTTTTACCTTGATTTGATTGTAACTAGAAAAATCGTCGAGTAAGGACATCATCCGTGACCCTGTAACTTGCTGCAAAATCATTTCCATATTAGGGAGAGGAAAATGGTCTTTAATACTGTCTTTATTCAATGTGTGAAAATCAACGCATAATCTAATCTGACCAGTTGCTTTCCGAATGAGAACCAAATTAGAAACCCACTTAGAATACTTAACATGGAAAATTATCCGAGCCTTCAAGAGTTTTTCCAACTCTTTTCGAATAGTTGCTTCTAATGCAGGGTTAATGGATCTTTGTTTTTTCCTAACCGATTTTATGCCCTCCTTTATATGAATGGAATGCTGTATAAGAGCAGGATCAAAACCACGAAGATCCTCATAAGACCAAGCAAAAACATCTTGAAATTCACCAAGCAACTTAATGAACTTCAATTTTTCTTCATCAAAAAATTGGGCACCTATTTTAACATTCTTTGGATACTCGGGTGTTCCAATGTTCAAGTAAATGGTTTCACCCACTTTCATTTTTGACTTCTCTTCTTTATGTTTTTCTTTATTGCCTACATCACTCGATGAAAATGAACTTTCTAGAGGAGTCAAGCCCTTAGGAATTTTGTTATCTTCCATTGATATAATTTCCTTAAGCTTATAAGGTTCATTTTGAATGAAAGCACATATGCTCTCATCACTAGGGAAGACCGACCATGACTCTACATCGTCAGGGATATGTGGATGATACAAATATTGAAAGGTGCAATCAGGTCTTTGTGGCAGAAGTTGCCGGGTAGGAGAGGCTGCAAAAACAACTAACTTGTCAGCCATTGAGTTCAATTCCCTTTTAACACAAGTAATGTTGAAAGATATCATGTTCGAGATAAGTGCCCAAATAGTTTGGGTGTAATGTTTCATTAAATTGTTGCTAGGAGAATATATCTTACGTACAAGGTTTACAACAAGTTCGGAATCCCCAAAAACTGTAAGGTGACCACAACCTAAATTATAGGCATTTTCAATGCCTAATAGTAATGCTTCAAATTCACTGACGTTGTTAGTGCAGACAAACTATAACCTATAGGAAAAGTTGTGAATTTTACCCACATGAGAGTACAAGATAATACCAGCTCCGTTTCCTTCATTGGAGCATGAACCATCAAAGTGCATATGCCACATCCCATTTTCTATGTCGATTTGTTCCAAGGTAGTGATTTCCTCATCTGCAAAGATGGAATACACTCCTAAGTCCTCCTCAATATAATTTACATTAGGCTATGGAATGCTTTCAATGTAAGGTGATATTCTTCCCTCCCTTAGGACTATAATGATTTTACCATTCCGAGGAACATATAAGTGTGTCCCGTCGAGTGAGAGGTATCCACCTGTCAAAGTTTGCCAATCTCTTCCTAAGATGATTGAGTAATTACTCACTGGTATATCCATTACCTGAATATTAAGGGTTGTCCTTATTTCAGGATGCACACACAAAACCAAGGTCACATCCTTGATTTTACCTATGGTCGTTTGTTGTAAACTATTATAAGAGAGCATTCTTCTGGAGTTTTCATTTGTACAAGAGAAGCCTATCTCTTCCATATTAATCTTCGACATTACACTTGGGCCCGAATCACCATCAATGAGACAACAATGGGCTATTTTTTCCATAATCTTTACAGAAATAAAAAACGGGGTTTTTTTTACAAGCTGTCTGAAATTATGTACACCTACTTTATTGACAGTTCAATCCTCTTCATCTACCTCTTTAGAGAGGTTGGCTACAATGGAAGATTTTCCTTCCATGAATTTTTTCGGATGCTTTTGTTGCTCAGGGACGACAACCATGTCCAGGAGGGTAACATCAGCTTTAATATTGGCCAATTGATTGAGAATGTTGTACTTGGAAGAGGGAAGAGGGGAGGTAGTTCCTTGACTGCCAGGAGCCTTAGAAACATGAACAGTAACAGCTGGTGAAGATGATCTTGGGATAGAAGAAGTGTGAGGAGGATCATATTTACCTTTCAAAGCATATGATTTATACCTAGTATTTATGATCATAACATCCTCTGGCTCTGTAAAATCTAGAAAAACAATAGTAGTTTCAGGCCTTTTACAAAATATTTTATCTCCGACACTCTTATTTACCTCATAGGTACTTTCCTCATGGTGTTCCTCACAAAAGTTACACCAACTATGAGGCATGATGACTTTAGGTTGAAATTTATTTTCATTAGGATTCTTAAAGGGTGGCGAAGAAGAGGATAAGGCCCCAGGGGTAAGTGAGGGGACATTTCCTTTCTGCTCATACACTATCATTTGATCATTCATGTCTTGTACAAGCTATAAGAGGGTGGACATGTCTGTCTATTTAACTGAGTCTCCCTTAGGAAGACATGTTCTTTCAAGATGTTCTTCATACTCTAAACAAGTATGCAAAGTGAAACCAAGGTTATCAATGGCCTTTTCCTCAAGATTATGATAGTAGGGGGAAGGTAGAGCATTATAAGAATGCATGAAAGCGGCTTGGTTCTGAGGGCGAATGAGTTCAGGAATTTGGTTATATAATTTGTTGAAACGCAAGTTGAAAGACTTGATAGTTTCACTGTCTTTATAAGCAATGTTATTGTACTCTCGTAACTGCTCAACTGGGATTTTGGACTGCCCAGAGGTAGACTTGAACCAGTATACTAACTCCTCCCAAGTGGAAATAATATTAGGAGGAAGGTCAAATAAATCGACCGCTACTTTCCCTACAAGGGAATTGACAAATAAGCGCATACAAGTGTCGTTGTCATTTTCTCCTATGTTATGCCAGGCACTAGAAAATTCCACCAAATTTTCATTCGTAGTGATCGTGTTATTCCCTGAAAACCTAGGGAGATGATCTATGAATTTAGGAAATGGACGAGTAGCATGTGATAGACTAAGAGGGGAGGAAACATGCCCCGGAGTAGTTGTATCATCTTCTTCAAGCTGAAAAAGCCCATACGTTTTTATGACTTTGGCGGGGTTTGTAGTAGATTGGATAGGGACTTGATGACTATACAAGCTACCAATCATCGACGATGTTGAACGTTGAGATGAAGACGCACCTCCACCACTAGATGCCATTTCGTGAATGATAGGTAGGGGAGAGAGAGACAAAATGGATGAATTAGACAATGTTCTCCTTAGAGTACTTTGTTGTTCTGACAAAACAATGTTTCTTCTTCCTATTTCAACAATAGGGTTGATCTTAGGTGATAAAACTCTTCTTCTCCTAGAGATGCGAGGGTTTAAGGACATGAAAAGTAGATTAAAATTGTAGGAAAAATAAAACTATGGATGATTCCTAGGTTGTCTTTGCCTAGCTTCCCAACGTTCTCAGACATTTATGTCTTGTTCAATCACTGCCGATGAGCGTTCAAGCTCAACCCGGGTATTAGCGGTCTCTAAGATGGTATTAAACAAGGTTAAAGCATTGTTGGTTTGATCTTTAAGACCGAGCTCAATATTGAGCTACCTTGCAACATGTATAGTCATGAAGAAAAGAAGTTGTCAAAGAATCAAAAGCAGAAATATAAATATATTCAATGATAATCAAGCATACAATCCACCATAGAGATATGGAATATCTCCCTAGTATGGTCACCAAAATAAATGTTGAGGAAAATATATGAATTTATCTTACTCAAGCATTTTCAAATCTTGCTTGGCTAAGGCAAGATAGTCGAGAATATTACCCTATGTTTATAGCCTCAAAATGTGTTTCCCATTTCACAAGTATTAATTACAAGGGCTTAGGCTAATTTTTTAAAAATAAAGATTGTTGCAAAATATAACATTTTTGTATAATTTTTTGAATATAACAGATTGCAAAAGTAAATGTGGAGATCAAAAGCAAAAATACCAAGTCATAGATTAACACAAATGAGACAGAATAACAATCACTTTATTTCATTCTAAGAACCAAAAGTATCCTTCTCTTACAAAAATCCCTGTGGGGGGCATGGACCAAGGTCAAACTTATAAATCCCCGATGAAAACCATGAACTTTAAAATCTGGATCAACTTGCCACAGACTGCTGCCCACTTGACTCTGCACAATATCCTTTATCAACCATGAAACTCAATTCATAAACAAACAAGTCTACATAGACTATCAAAGATAAATCAATACATCTAAAACAAGCATCTAAATGATATGGTTCAACTTTGAACCTTGCTGTCTACAATAGGACCCTGCTGTCAAAAATAGAATTATGCCTTTAATAAATTGAATAATGAATGAAAACTGAACTATCTCAATAAAACTTAAGAGCAAACCTTAGTATGTTTTCTCCTTCTATTCTCCCTTGTTCTTCCTTCTCATTTGGATTTTATACATTCCAAATTAGTTGAAGTAGTTTAACTACCTCATTTAGTTAAGTTAACTAAAACTTAACTAACTTTAGTTTAGGGGAAGTAATAATAATCATAATAATTAAGGGTCTTTTATTAAATAATAACTAAGTGGGTGGAACCCCTTGTCACTCCCTTTTATTTCTTAACAAAAATAAACATAATTAAACAACCAATCAAACACATGCCTCCTTGTGACTCCCACAATTATTTCCAAAATTTGAAATTTGAATATAAAAAATATTTCCAATTATATTCAAAACATGTAAATATCCACAAAATCCCAAAAAATAGTTTACTGTCCAAATTTTTTTGTAGTCCACTGTCCTCAATAAATCAATTATAAAAACATAATCAAAATCCATATTTGCCACTTTAAGAGGCAATTCTTCCTTTGTCACTGTTGTCCCCTTTAGACTTCCCAGAAATAGCCTTAGGTTGGGCGGAACCTTGAGGCTTGATCTCACTAATGACATGGGATCAATCAACCCTCAAGTGCATACGAGAATACACCGACTTGGCCGAGTCACTTGAAGGAGAGGAGGGAGCAGTAGCAACTTTACCTTTATCATGCACATGATGAGGCTTGGTTTTGAGTCTTTTGCTTGCATGGGAGGATTGTACAGGTGTGTGTGTAGGGAAAATTTGAACATTTGGGTTAACAGGTGGTGGAGGAGGAGGTAATGACAAGTTTTTCCAACCAAGATGGTGGGAGACTATTGGGTGAACAATCTCTTGCCATCTATCATTCTCGAGAACTTCACGTTGCAAAGATACATGGGGAGGCACAGGGATACCAGGAACATTTTGGGGTTGGAAGGGAGGCCTCTCTGGTCTAGGATGGACTATTCCTTGCCCAATTCAATTGAAAAATCCAACTTGAAAGAGATGGTTTAACTCTTGAGGATTGGCATCGAAATTTATTGAGAATCTAGGCCTTCTAGGCCCTCTGTTCTAGTTTCCTCCGCCCCTACTGTTTCGGCCATGAATTCCTCTACTGAAGAAGCTCATCCTGTATGCAACAATTATTAGCAACTAACTCTTAACATGCCACACATGACATTCTCTTAATACGAAACAAAGTTTGGCTTAACAATTAAAATCAGACCCATGCAATCCAATCCATAAAATTTATTTAATATTTGTCACATGAGCATGGGGTGAAATAGGGTTCATGGGAAATCTGGGGGGATTGTAATGAGCAAAAAAGTGATATCATGACAAGGATTAAGAACACGATTACTGCTCGACAATTCATTAAATAACTGGCTATGCAAACAATACCAAAACATATTAGTTGCCATCTATCTCTGTGTCAATTTTATCACTGTCATACAGAGTTTTAATTTAATTTTCGTGAACAGGGCGTGCAAAATGAATTTGGGATCGCGAGGGGATTTATAAAGAGTGAAAAAAGTGAGAAAAATGAGAGGGATCTATACAGATACTGTTCATAAAATAAATTAAATCAATCAACTATCATAACTTTGTTTCAAATTAAATCCAAAAAAATCCACTTCCAAGACCAAAAACATTTAAATGTTCCTCAATTGCATACAGTTTGCTTGTTGTCTTCAATAAAAGAATTTAATTTCCCAGAAATATTCAATCTATATCAATCTGTGCATTCTATATAATGACTATGCAAACATTTCCGATTTCACAGTACTACATACTCTAATGCCGATCTCTTCTTTTTTAAAAATAACCATAATATTCACAATGATTCCATTTTCTATATCCAATATCCATCCCTGGAAATCAAATAATAATAGACCCATGATTATTGACATAATCTCGATTCGACAACAACAATCAACCCAAAATATGTAGCCCTAAGCTTGATATCCATGTGCATTAATATGTATAGACTTCCTTTTAAAAAAATCATAATATGCATGGTGATTCCCATAAGATGTATGAAGATAACATAACCATATTGACACACATGTATTTCTTTTAAACTTTGACAAAATCATGATCGTGGTTGGTGAAACAATCACTCTTACAAGTGCCTTTGAAACTTTAAATGTAATCATGATCATGCTAGGATTTAACCCAACAAGAAAGACCATAATCGACTAGAAGGAAAGCCCTCGACTCTAGGTAACCATACTTTTCTTCTTGTTCAAACAAATTCATCATAGAGAGGAAACACAAAGATTCAACCAATAGATGGTCTTTGAAGTGAGAGAGCTCGTGCCTTTATAATTACCACAATCATTAAACTGGTAACCCAAAATATTGATAGACCCCAGAAGGTGCCCGAGGAAAGTAGAAGCAAGTTAGACTCCAAGTTGGGCTCTTTAGAATTTAAATGCAGAGAGGTAATGAAAGTTTGCTCGACTTTAAAAAAAACACAGAGAGTTCATAACCTTTTACATCCTCAAGAATGTACCACCGAGAAAAAACCACATGTAACAAATATAATCTTGGAAGAACATAGAGCCATGCACTTTTAAAACACCACAATATTTCAACTTATAACCCCAAGATCTTGACAAAACCATACGAGAATGCTCGAGTGGAAACAATGCAATTCGAGCTCAACAACCCAAGCACACACAGGTTCCTCTAAAACTTTATTGCAAAGAGGAAACAAGGGTTAATTTGAACAATGAAGGATACTCGAAAACACAGAGAGAACATGTCTCTTTCCAACAACCGGGAGGTCGATAACTTTCGAAAAACAATTGACAGTGAGGCTTCACAACATAACAGTTGGTCATTATAGAAGAGATGAGAGGAGAGGGTGTGAAAACTCTCACGAAAATAATGCCAGAGCGCAACTCGTATCCATTCGATACATACATAGGCCTCTATTAAACACTCCGGGAAAAACAATATTAGACTGTTGAAAGGTTTCGGTGAAATGACAGTAAAGAACAAGCCATACAAACAATAGCTTGGGGCTTAGCCAAAAATAACCACACCACTTTCGACAGTTTCATTGCAAGTTGGATAAAGAATCACAACAACGACCAAGAGGGAAAAAGGGTTGACAACATCTGATACCCAAACTGGTGGTTTAAACCCCTCAACAATAAAACTTAGAGCTTGTTGCACCACTGTTACCATTTTTCATAGAGAATCATCATAAAAAACCAAGCCGACCGAGTCAATAACCAATGCACAGACTTTACAATCAATAACACCCATTACCTCACTTAAAAATGCCAACATTTCGCAGTAATCACAGAGAATCTATAACACAATATCGACACTTAGTCGAAAACTCAAGAAAACACATAACCCATGCAATCCTGAGCCACCATTTGATTCATAATAAAGAGAGTCCATCATGGATGGAAAGAAAAGAGCCTTGCCTGTGAAAAATCACTTCAATGACGAGCTGGTTTGAGTTTTCCCCTTCCAAACCTGAAATTGCATAGCTTCCACAACCAACAGAGCAACAATGCAACTATGCTAGGGTGACGGGATCAAGGGAGGTTTGGAGTGATGTGCAGTAAATTCACATCGCTTCCTCACCTGGTCCTATTCAATTCCATGTATGAGCCAACCCATTAACATAAAATCCACCGTAAAAATCAAACCATATCCAATATATAATTCAATGCCATATCCTTTCTATAGATTCAATGCCATATCTATTGTATAGTGCACCACCCGAAAAAATATCATAACTATACGTTAACCTTATGTCATAACTTCAACAATAATAATATGTTAACGTTACCATATGTGCCTCCATATAACTCTTTAACAAAACGCATAGTATAATAGCTAGGTCCACCATTTCACATTTGTCACAAGGTTTAGATGTAATCTTTTTGTCATAGCTCTAGAACTTATACATAGTTTTTCCTTTTGTTTTGATCAAGCTCCCATTTTATTATCTTTTTCATAAACCATATATGGATTAGTAATCAATGTTATAACATAACATAACATGGCACCTGTAAACAACATAATCCTCATACCCATGACACTACCTTGTATTGCAGGTAAATATCAACAACATTTAACAACAATGCATCAACCACCCATTTGTCATATCAATTGAAACCAAGACTGCATCATCAAATGTATAGGAATGTGTAGGTAACATCATAACAACAACACCAACAACAACATATAAGCGTAACATGTCTATATTTTCGCCTCTAGTCTACAATGGGGTGCCACCTACTAGTTAAATATTATTATCATAAATAAATAATAGAGCTTAGCAATCCTTTGCGGGAATAATTCATCGTTGTGATTTTAATCGTCAACAAGTTTTCTTCCAAGTCGAGTCGGTCCAAGAAAGAAGTAACCTAAAGTTCGAAGTCGAAGAAAACTTAAATACAAGTCGTGTTGAGGCTGAAGCAAGATGGGTCAACTAGAATTGAAATACTCAAGTCGAAATTTCTCCTAGTTGAGTTGACCAAAAAGATGTTTGTTGGTCGAATGAGGAAACAAATTGTTAAGAACCAAATATCAATATAGCATAGAAAAACCTCAGAAAAAGTACTCAACGCCTTGAAAAAGAGATAATTTTAGATAATAAGCCTCTTCGAGGGGGAAACCTCCT
>JZKD02S1612935.1:271056-286084 GCA_000966675.3 Picea glauca | reverse complement strand
GATTCCAAATGAAAATGTCTCCTTGGTATATATAGGAGACTAGGAGGTATAATTACAACTAATGGAATAAAGCCAACATAAATAAAATAACATTACTAATGTAATATGCCCCAATAAGGGGTAATGATCCAATATTATGGCTTAACACAAATACGAAAAAGGGTGAGACCAAGTCAAATATTTAGTGACTAGTAGCTGAGAGGGAACTTATTTTAATATAACCATCAAGTAAAATGCTTACAATTTGAGTTTAAATAAGCACCAACAAAGAATATATGTGGAGGTTGATTTAGACATTCACGAAAAGTTAATATGTATTGAAGTTGATCTGGCATCCGACGACAAAAGGAAAAGCTGGGCAAGTTTCCTTCAAAGAACAACCCGTACCTTCCACCTCGCACACTTTTTGGGGAAATTTCCCATGGTTAGCTAATTGGTCATGTTAGGAAAAAAACCCATGTCGTAGAATTTTAAAATTAGTTTCCATCACTCTAGAATCATCATACGAAAATTGCTGTCTAAATTGGTGTTTGGAAATTAATTAATAAAAGTAACCATTTGTATTAATTAAATGAAGGGGTGCAATGTTTCATTCCAAAAGGACACATTGTTTCAAAGTGACACCCTTTCGAGGACTATATAAGTAACTGAATATGAAGGGAAGAAAGTGACACCCTTTCGAGGACTATATATATATAATGGATTGAATGAAAGTTCATTCTATCAGTTTGGTGCCTGTTTACAAGCTGAGTCTTGTTATGAGGGTTGGATTCCTCATTTTCCCAGTTGGATCTGAGAACTACAAGTTGGGTCTTGTATTAGAGAGTTGGATCTCTCATATTCAGTTGAAGTTGAAGATATTAAAGGATTTATTTTATTTGTATTCATTAAAGTTAAATAAATAAAAGAATGATGTTTTATCTACTTCATATAGTTTGTATTATACATGTTTATGAATAATTAATTGAACTGCATATATCTTATTCAATTAATTTAGTTAATCTATGGAAGTGTGAAAAGTAGCCAAAACTTCCAGATATTGATTCACCCCCCCTCTCAGTGTCAGTGTGTGTTTCAACAATTGGTATCAGAGTGGGTACCTTCAACATAGTTTAAACACTGGAAGGTAGATTATGAATAAATGGGTGGACAAATGGCTCTCTCCACAAATGAAGCTCCGATCAAACTACTCTTCATGGAGGGAAATATTGAAATCGTATATGAAGTCAAGAGGATCTAGTGTTTGAGACCCAATAGTATCTAAACTTGGTACTCAACTACATCAAAGAACAAATCCAAAACTGCAAAAGAAGCAAAGAAAATTAATTCAATAGCATTAAAGGAAATCCAGAATGGATTGTCAGACCAAGTAAAAGAAAATATGGGACACTGCACCTCTGCTAAAGTACTATGGCTCCAGCTAGAGAATTCTTATCAAAATAAAGAACAAAACAAAGAAATAGAGAATTCTAATCAATTTATAGAACAAAACAAAGAAACAGAGAAATCCAATCAGATTAAAGAACAAAACTCAGAAATGGAGAAATCCAATGAGATTGAAGAACAAAATACAGACAAAGATAATTCAAATCAGAATAAAGAACAAAACACAGAAGAGACCAATTCCGTCAAAGAATTGATGCAAACCCCAGTCATCAACAGAGAAGACTACTACATCAAGGAATTGATGAATACCTTAGTATTCACTAAAGAAAAACTATTAGATTTTAAGATTGATGTTGTAGATACATTTGAAATGATTAGTATGGAACCATGGAATGGTTTATATATTGAATTTACTAAGGATATTCTTGACTAGATTGAATATCACACTTATGTGCACTTTAGAAGAGTTGGAGAAACTTCAAAAGAAAGATATGTTGCTACTACAACAATTAGATCAATCTAAAAACCATGAAGAGAAAGATCAAAATACTCTGCTAGAATATAAATAAGAAGAGATCAATAGATTAAAGACTGAAGTTGTTGATCTAACAAAATAAATGATCGAGTTGAAGGTATATGGAAAACTCAATAAATGCACAAAAGAATTAGAAGAAACAAAATAAATGGTCAACAATCTAAAGACTCAACTTGAAGAAGCTAAGGAAAGTGAAGAATCCCTGAAGAGCCAGTTGACTAAAAAGGAAGAATCGTGCCACATGCTGGAATTGGAAGTCATCAAACTCAAAAGGATTCAGCTATAAAACAAGGAAGAAATCAAAATATTGAAGACTGAAGTTGTTGATCTAACAAAAGAAATAGAAGAGTTGAAGACATATGACAAAACCAATATATTCACATAAGTCTTGGATGAGACAGAAGAAATAGTCATCAGTCTAAAGACTCAACTTGAAGAAGCTAAGGAAATAGAATAAGACTTGAAGATCCAGTTGACTAAAAAGGAAGAAACATGTCACATGTTGGAATTGGAAATTATCAAGCTCAAAAAGAAGAATGAAAAGAAAAAAACAACTGTCAAATTCCAGAACAACTCAGCTATCCTGGATAAGATTTGGAATAGTCAAAGACCAATCGATGACAAAACTGGTCTTGGGTACACTAAGAAAGAAGAATGTGGCAAGTGGAACACCATTCACAAACATTAGAAAGGATTATCCTCCTCAAAGGGAAAAAGTGCAATCACGAACAAAATACAAACCATGAACTTTGTTAAAGGAGGAAGCTATAAAAGTAAAAAAAAAGAAACATATCAAAAGACAAACTTTTCATGTCACAATAGACTCGAGTATGGAAACACCTTCAATCATTATTGATTTTTTTGTAAAAACTTTGGTCACAAAGCATTGGAATGCAAGAGTCTTGAAAAGAAAAATTCAGGAAGGTCCAATAACTTAATGAGATGTTGGAGATGCAATTATGTTGGGCACACAACAAAGTTTTGTCATATCATGAGATGCTACAACTGTGATAAATTTGGGCACAAATCCCAAGACTACAAGTGATGGGTGTTCTATATGCACTAAAAACCCTCAATTAAGTTGTCAACCCAAGGTAAGTAAACTTAGAGTTGTAGCACTATATGTTCCAAGGCAGAAAGGTTAGGGGTAGTATAGTCTAACTAAGGAAACATGCTATTTAAGGGATAATCTACTTAAGCAAAGACTATCAATGATCAAACCCTATCAAGGAACTTAAACTATTTACCCTAAGTAACTTTTGAACAATGGATCGATGGATTGTCCTAAGAAAGCAAACGAAAACCCTAAAATGAACAAGTTAACTTAATCAAATTAATGAGCAAAAGCAAGCCATCTATTTAACTTAATCAATAACAACAACAAACTAATCTAATTAATCTATTCAAATTCAATGAGAAACAACAAGTAAGAAAATAAACAAGCAAGCAACTACGCTATTAAAGAAAGTAAACAAGTGAGCAACTACCCTATTCAAACTAACCTATGGAAACTTATTTAGTGAGTAAACTAATAAACAATCAAATAACTAACCTATGGAAACTTCTACAGCAAGTAAACTAAGAAAAATTACTCAACAAGTAACTAATTAAATTAATAAGCAAGTGAACTCTATTCTTAAGATAAACTTCATAATTACTTCTAATCTATGAAAGAAAATCTTAATCTATTGAATTAAAAACATCATGACAATATTCAAAGATTAATCAACAACTACTCTTTAATCTACAATAACAAGAAACTCAAATATAATGTTGATGGTTATGTCTTCGGTGTCTTATGATATCACGATGACATTTAACAATTAATGATAACTCAAGAGGGATAAAATCAATATTAACTTTTATAGCAAAGTGAAAGGTATGAATCAAGCAATCTAGCAAGAACTTGGCCATTATAGAAGAAACATCAACTACCCTGAAAATCCACGTGATTCTTCAATTCATGCATTAATCATCAATCGATAAAGGACACACTATTCTACTGAACTGAAATGTAATCCTATGCTAATGTAAGAAAATTCACACTACTAGAGATTTATAACTAAAAACTAAACTCAAAAGCAAACTTCAAATTAAAATTGCAATCTAGATCTAGAATGGAAATTGCATGAAATAAACTAAACTAACACTACTATTAACAATTCAAATGACAAATTGAAATACTCATAAAAACATAATTCAAATCCTATTTATATTTCAACATATGACAAGAGAATTAATAAGCAAACTAATTAAGTAAACTAGATAAGCAACCTCATAACTAAAATCAAAGCTAACAACTAATCATCCATCGAAACCTTGCCAAAGAAACCATTAACTCAATACTCTGTTTTAACTTCTAACTATTCTATTTAGACATACAAAAATTCTAACTATCATTTAATCATACACCGAGGTTAGTGGCTTAAGCTTAAGCTATTTCCTATTTAAGTAAAAAGACATGGCATATTAATACTATCCTTCATAAGTAACCTGCAAAAAAGAAATTGAACAATTAAGCTATGAACAATAAACACAACAAGTAAAAATGATCAAAACACATGTACAGGAAAATAAAAGAAACAACAATTACACTACTCGAATTCACAAGATAACTAACTAAATATTCACCCAGACCACTGGTGGCCCCCCCAGCAGGTCGTGGCTACTCCTCAACAGTGAATCACGAGCTCAAGCAACACGATTTCAACATTTTAAATTAAAAACACAGTTTTACACAAGTTTATGGAAAATGCCTTGAAACAACAAAAATAATGCTAGCTTCACAATTCTGAACTTAACTATTTGTCTGACCACTTTTGTGGTATTTATAGAGGTTACAAGTTGAGAGGTCGACCACTGGAAGGGTCGACCTACTCTAAAAACAAAAAATTACACTAAATGCGTTTTAACCACCGATGGCTTCTAGAAACTAAGCGAGCCAATCAACACTCGTCATAACAACCCAATCCAAGTTGTCAGAAGCTCAGTAGTTGAAGGCCATGAGCACGAGAAAAACCCATGTCACTGATTTTCCCATCACATGCCGTCGATATAACAACCACCAACTCACCCATGGTTTTAGTGCAGGATGGAGTGCTGGATGCAGTGTCAGATGGAGTACTGGATGAGATGATTGATGGAAAAACGCCATGCGATTTTGCCCTGTGATGCACAGATCAAGCGTTAGCTCTTTGGAATCATTAAATAATGCTAAATTAAACTTGAAACCATCACAAAACTCCAATTATACATACCTGGTATAAGTTATAGCGATTTGATATAAGCATCCTTCAAAACCTCTTCAAAATAGTAAAATACACACATAATACCGAACAAAAAGGATCTAATCATCATCATTAATTTAACAAAATCACGAGCCCAACATTACCCCCACACCTAATATTTTGTAGGTCCCATTGCAAAAAAAAATGAATTTCTCCATATGTCTAGACTTCCCGGGAAGGATTAGCTTTAGAAGATTCTCCCTCTTGCCCTGAAGATTTTGTCTTGTGCCTCTTATGTTACTTGAATTGTTCCCTGAGGTTGCGGTTCGTTTTGGTCATTTCATCAAACAATCGTTGAAGGGAATTCACCTTCGCTTGAAGTACTACATTGTCATGGTGAAGATGCTTGTCCAAAGTTTTCCTCTCTTCCAATTGTTGCAACAGCTGATCATTTTCCTATTGTAGCTTTTCAATGGTTGGAGCAAGATCAAATATCTCAGAAGAGGGCTTGGATCCCTTGAAAGATGTAGAATGTCTATCAATTTTAGGATCTGTGGTAGGCATCTGTGAGGTAGGGGTAATAGGGGGTTTATAAGGAGAAGTAGGTTCAGATTTTGTCTTTCTATGAGGCTCCAATTCTTTTGCAGATACTTCCCTAAGTATTTTGTGAGGGATTTTGAGATTAGAGGATACTTGGATAGGGTCCGAAGTGGTCAGGGGTTTTTCATAAGGTTTTCCTCTTGTATTTTGGGTACACTTTCGAAAGGATCCTCTATTAAATCGATTAGCTCCTCTCCTATTTGTGGGGGCCATAGGGAAGTCTTGTTGAATTACCTCTTGTAGCTTTTTAGGTGTAGGATCAATAGACATGGAACGCATTGAGGGGTTAGCAATAGGCTTCTTTGTCTTCTTGCCCAATGAGGTTGCAAGGGTATCAACAAATTTCTTGGACTTTTGGTCTGGTAAAGGAATAGCTTGAGCAGGAGGGTTTGGAGTTTTCGTAGAATGGGGTTTGGGTGGAGTAACAGTCCCTATATCAAGTGTCTTCTTGCTAGTCTTGATTGTAAGATGAGGGTTTGCAAATTGGTAAATGAACTCATCCCACGTTTTCCCTTGTTTTCCCAACTTGGCTAAGACAAGTAGTTTGATAAGGCCATGGTGAAATAGGCTATTATGGGGATTGGTTACATTCTTCCTCACTTGGGAAGACATCTTCTCAAGACTCTTTAAGAAGTAAAAGGGAAAATTCAATGGATTATTGAACTGAAAGTGAGCTAATAATCGAAAGTGATAGGATTTAAAGATGGAATATCTACCTTCACATGTGATCAGTCTGGTGATGACTATGAGAGGGTTAATTATCTCCTCTTTAATCCACTCCTTGGAGTATCCTTTAGCTCCAGAGATGTTTTGAAATTCAGGTTTGAAATCCCTATTATAGCTTGATCATGGCAACTGATGGTGTTTAAAATATCTATCCCCAACTCTTGGAAGTTTTGTGGCTGCGGATATGGATTCCTTAGAGACCACAAAGGTGAGAGACCCCATGCATGCCATCTTTCCATCAAATCCAAGGGTGAATTACATAGAGATGCCATCATCGTAGCCCTGCAAATGAGCCAAGAACGACCCCCAACCTACGTGAAGGAATACTTCTTTGCACTGTGCGAACTTAGGGATGGAGAAGAGGTCAGCATAAGAGGATGACTCATACCACTTGGGCACAGTGACAGTGTAGAGAAACATACAGAGGGCGAAATTCAACAGAGGATGGGTGCAATCGGGCCAAGGATGGGCACGATTAAGCAAAGGCTGAGCGCGTTTAAACAGGGGCTAAGTACAATGTGGACAGAGGTGAACGAAATGAGACATAGGCTGAGTGCATTTAGATAGAGGTGAACACAATGAGTAGAGGGTGAGCGTGGGGAAGAATTTGGATAACCAATTGAGTGATTCCTCCATGTTTGAATGCACCTAGGATGGAACGGTTGCATTCATCAATGAATTCACACACACGAATTGCCATGTGTGAACATGAGTGCACCGATTTAGAATTTGAAGGCATGTTTTGGGGGGCAATCGTAATGATGAAATGGTTAGATCAATGTCCAAGTCTTGACTTGGAAATTTTATCATAAAAATATCTAAGGATTGCATCATTTAATCTTAATTTCCATGAACTAATTCAAATAAATGCAATTGATTCCTGGTTACCTGAAATCATGGACAGTTGCTGGTGTATTATTTCATATGGAATGTCATCTAACACCTCATATGGTCTTTGAAATGGCACCTCATACGACACTCCATATGGTACCTCTGTGTGAAATGCAGTTTTATTCCTCCTGTAATGGATAGCCTGCAGTCTTAGAATGATTTTGATAGTCACAGTGAATAGGAGCAGAGGCAGAGTGTTCCATTATTATTTATTTTTCCACCATGCTTACTCGATCCATTCCTTTATCTCGCATAAGACATGTAATCTCAACTATGTAATGAACAATCTGTAACAAAAATAAACTAGTCAAGTGGTCTGTTAAAGAAATGTACAACAATTTATAACACACAGGGAATTAGCATTTCAAAAATAAAATAACTGTTGATGTCATAGCCTATGTCATGAAAATAATACACAATTTTTTTTACAAAGATTCTAAGATTCTAATTCCTCTAGGAAATATTATCATTTGTCAACTCATGAAACCCCTCCCCCAAACCTAAGTATTGTGACACATCACAATAAAAAATATAGGAAACTAGTCAATTCTCCCAATAGCCGAAGATTTACAGCTTGTTAAGTGTAGAGATAAATTTCATAGATCGGTCTGACGAGATAGTTAGAACATGGCCCCACCTATAGGATAAGAGATCCTATATATAGATAAGAAGAGGTAGGCAAGAGAGTTTCAAGATAGTCTCAAATTTAGTTCCCAATGGCTAATTTATGGAGTTCATTAACCTTACCTTGACCATACATACTTCGTGTCAGCTTTGTCTACAAGTAATTCCGTACATCAGGACAAGTTTAAATTTATTATTATTTTTTTTTTCAAATTATCCTCCTCACTAGGTAGAATGCCCCACTGCCAACAAGCCTGTTCAGTACTCCGATGGGTTTACCTAGTCATACCACAGGCCGGTACCCGCTGCCAGCAGACCTGTTCAATATCTCGGTGAGTTAGCCTCTTACACCCTCAAAATCTGGCCCTCCATCTTTTAAGATTTTAGTATAAGATTGCTTTGTGCAAGAAGATGGGGGGACAACTCAGAAAAAAAACTTTTCTTTTATTTTTTTTAATTGGGATGGTATTTATGTTAGAGGATGACTTTTCGTTTTAGATTCCTTAGTGATTGTCCTGATGTAAGGGGTACTTAAGTGGACGTAGCCTATCTAAAGATATGATATACTCAAGTATTTTTAGTGTGTAGTGGATGGTACCATTGGGAAAGAACAAAAAGGTATCTTTAGGCTCAACTCACTTTCTTCTTTTTTGATGTTTCCATGGATAACCGCTAATTAGACCTCCTTGTTACTCTTTAAGAAATATACTTTACTCACTTACTCATGTTTCTTGAGGAAACTGTACGAGAGACCTCTAAGCTTGATGGTTACAATATCACTTCCTTATATAGTGGTGAAGGTTTTCAAGAGCAACTGCTTCTTAAAATGCCTTGACAAAAAGAAGATGAAAATCTTTTCAAAAATATGGCCAATTACAACAAGTCATTATTCATTTGATGCTTAGCAGACAACAAGGTTCAAGTATAACAATGTTTTGAACAAAAATCCTTCTTTTATATTTCCTTGAAACTGTCTACTCCTGGTGAGATAAATACCTACAAAAATTTCTAGAATTTTCTATCAACAAAATTCAAAATTATTTACATATATACAGTCGAAAGTTCAGAAAATATTCAAGAACAAGGGGGGACTTCCCCATCTACTATGGCCAGTGCCTTGTCATTTGACATGACCTATAGAAAATCTTCTTTGGAAATGGGCATGTGATAAAGTTTGAGTCGATGTCCATTTACTACAAAGGAGACTTGTCCATCGTCAATTATTTTGATTTTCACAGCCCCATTGTCATATACGGTGACTACCTCATAAGGACCCAACCATTGAGTGGTGAGTTTGCCTTTGAAGGTTTTAAATCAGGATGAAGGTTTTAAATCGGGAGTCAAACAACAAATCCCAATCACCAAGTTGGAAGTGTTTATTCTTGATAAACTTGTCATGCCACTTGCTCCTCTGGTTTTGGACTAATATTGTTCGTTGGATAACATCTTCCCTGATCTCATCCAAATCATTTAATTGTAGGGCCTGTTGTTTTTGAGCCTTATCTAAGTTTAATCCCAATTCTGCGGCAATATGGAAGGTCCTTACTTGAAATTATATTGGTAGAAGTACTTGTTTCCCGTACACTAGCTCATAAGGGGTATGCCCAGTGGTGTTTCTCCAGGTGGTCCGGTAATCCCAATGGTGTTTCTCTAGGTGGTCCGGTAAGCCCACAAAGCCTCTAGAAGCCTATCAGTCCAATCCTGGTGATGTAATTGAACAATCTTGGTTAAGATAGCTTCCAGAACTTTGTTTGTAGACTTTACCTGACCATTATACCGTGGGTGGTATGGAGAATATTTACAATGTTTAATACCATATTTCTCTATTAGTTCTCTCATCATATTGGAAGTGAATTGAGTGCCTTGATCTGTAAAAATTTCATGAGGGACACCAAAGCAGGTAAATATGTCTTCATAAATGAATTCGACAATGAATTTTTCTGTAGCCCTAAATAGGGATTTTGCCTCTACCCATTTGGTGACATAATCTGTACAAACCAAAATATAGTTTTTCTTACGAGACATGGGTGAAATTGGTCCTACAAAGTCAAGGGACCATTTTTCGAAAGGGTCTATCATAACTTGGGCACGCAAGGGCATATCGTCAGCTGACGTAGGTCTTCCTATCCTTTGACAACTATCACAACTCCTCACATAATTGGCATCATCCTTGAAAATGCTAGGCCAATAGTAACCTGAATGTAACACCTTATATGCTATACATTTGTCATAAAAATGGCCACCAAATGGTCCATCATGACAACTTCATAGTATTTCTGGTATCTCATCCTCTCAGACACATCTACGAATAATCAAATTAGGACCTATACGAAAAAGGTCATGGCCAACCCAAGAGTAATTGTCACTTTTCGTGATAATTCCACGTTTTTGATGAGGTGACAAATGAGACGGTAACTTCCTAGTAGCCAAATAGTTTTCCATATTTTAAAACCATGGGGTATCACAGAAAGGGAAAAAAGGTGCTCATCTAGGAAACTATCATCTACGATAATATCATCATCCTCATTTTTTATTTGTGAAAGAAAATCAACTACCAAATTCTCCTTTCCAGGTCGGTCAAGCACGATGATATTAAACTCTTGCAATAGCAGGAGCCAGCTAGTCACTCAACCATTAGTTGTGGGTTTATTCATGAGAAATCTAATGTCATAATGATTTGTATGTACAAATACTTCGTAACCTAGGATGTAGTGACGAAACTTATTGATAGCATGAACTACTGCCAATAATTCCTTCTTGGTAACTGTGTATTTTAACTCGGTAGGGGACAAGTTCTTGCTCACAAAATAAATGGCATAGGACTGCTGGTCCTCTTTCTGCCCTAATACTCCTCCTATTGCAGTGTCGGAGGAATTAGTGGATATGTGAAATGGGAGAGCCTAATTTCCCCCCCTAAGACCTCGTGCCACAGACAACTTAGCTTTTACGGTTTCAAAGGCAGTTTGACACTGCTCAGTCCAAAGAAAATCAACATCATTTATTAACAATCCAAACATGGGTGCAACAATCTTTGTGAAATTTTCAATAAACCGCTGATAGTATCCGACATGTCCAAGAAATCTTCTCACCTCTTTCCGAGTCTTGGGGGGTGGAAGTCTGATGATGACCTTAATCTTTGCAGGGTCAACTTTGATCCCTCCAGATGAAACATGATGTCCTAGAACCATTCCTTCAGTCAACAACATTTTACATTTTTCATGACTTAGAGACAGGTTCATTTCTTGGCATCTGATAAGGAATTTTTCTAAGTTATCTAAGGCTTCCTGGTAAGTGTTGCCATAAACTGTGAAATCATCCATGTATATTTCCACACAATCATGAATACGATCAACAAATATTCCTAGTACTGCTTGTTTAAATGTGGCAGGAGCATTACACAATCCAAATGGAAAGACCCTATAAGCATAGGTTCCCCAAGGACAAGTAAAGGTAGTCTTGTCCTGGTCCTCGGGTGCTATGAGAATTTGATTGTACCCGCTATATCCATCTAAAAAGGAGAAATATTTATTTCCAGACAGAGTATCCAAAACTTGGTCGATGAAAGGAAGAAGAAAGTAATCCTTCAGAGTGGCTTTGTTGAGTTCTCGGAAATCAACACAAGTTCTCCATTTCCTGGTCACTTTCTTTGGAACCACTACAAGCAGGAACACCCACTTATTGTCAGAGATAGGATAAATAAATCTGACATTTAATAACTTTTGGATCTCCTCTTTTACTATATCTTTGAGTGCTGGGTTCATCCTTCTGTGGGGTTTCCTAACAAGTGTCACTTCCCCTTGGGTATATATGTGATGGATACATGTATCAGGGTGTATACCCTTCATTTTAGTGTATTCCCAGGCAAATTCCGCTGATTGTTCTTTAAGGATACTTACTAACTGTTTTTGTTGGTCTGCATCTAGCCCATAGTTTATATGTAGAAATTTCCCTGGACTAATTTCGTAGGGCATGGTATAAGATGTGGCAGACTCATCTATCTCGAAGATAAATATGTCGGAGATGAAACTGATGGGTCCAATTGTTCCTGAAATTCTTCCCCAAACATGTACTCAAATTGGGGAAAATATTGTGGAAAATCAACACACGTGATAGCATACACAAACTGGTTTAGCACATTTTCTGTTGTGTGCTCCTGAAGTGCTCATGCATGGTCACTTGGAAACACGGGTTCTTCCCAGTCCTCATTATCATATGGAAATTCAAGCCACCATAGATTCTCCATGATAGGCTGGGCTGGAGGGTATATGGTGAGATTCTGGATAGAGAGTCCATTTGAGATGGTCATTTCTCCCTCTCTACAACCAATAAATTCATTGACTATGGCTAACCAAGGTCTTCCCAAAATAACGGGATGGCCTTTGGTAGGATCCTTTGAGTGGATGACAAGGAAGTCTACTGGTTACTCCCATGAGGCTAAAGTAACTGTGATATCATCCAAAATTCCTTTAGGTATAACCCTGGTCTTATCTGCTAATTCCAAAATGGTTGGGGTAGGTCTAAGAAGAGGTTTTAACTGTAATTCTTCCAAGGTAGTAATGGTCATAACATTGAAGGCTTCCCCCAGGTCTACGAGAGTGTTTCCAATGGAGACCACATTAATGGTTATGGTCACTACGGGGTTTCCTAGGTTCCCATATTTTTCTACCTTAGGCTGCTCTGATATGTACTCAGAAAGTTCTTTTATCAAATGCACTGTTGTAGGATCCTTCTGCTTCCTACCTGGATTCTTAATACACAATTATTTGACTACCTTACTATAGGTTGGAATATCCTTAATGGATTGTAGCAAGGGAATCTTGACACAAATATTTTTCAATTCATTCAAGATGTCAAATTACGGTCGGGTGGTAGGTTTCTCGATTACTAATCTTTCTAGATAAGGAAGGGCCTTTGTAATTTGTGAAGGTTCATTTTGGGGAAGCTTGGGTTCTTGGTCCTTAGGAATAATAACATCTTCCGACCTAGTGTCATCCGTGGGTTGTTTGGGGGTTTCCTCTTCTTCTTCCTGGATGACTACTGAAGGTCTCTGCCTGTCCATAAATTTTCGTGACCTTAGTCGAATCTCTTGCAATGGAATATGAGAAATAACATATGTCGGGAAGGCCTCCATCTCAACATTGTGAAGAGGTTGAGTGGGCTTATTATTGGTATTGGGCACCGGTTGTGCCAGTAATAATGTTGGTCTTGGGGAGCTTTCATTCTGATATTGTTACAGTTGTTGTTGTGGAATAGGAGGTAAAGGTGGTGGAACAAAACCTGGCAGAAGCTGTTGAATGTTTGGTGGAAACTGAGGATACAGATGGTTGGGCATAGAGACATGTGGAGCTTGAGGGTTCCCTTGGTTATTCCCTCATCTCCATCTGTGAATCCATGGATGTTGGTACTATGTAGACCAATTTTTCCAACTTGGTGAGTTCCACTGTTGTGGTTGTTGATAATAGGGTGGAACTTGAGGTTGTTCATCTGGGTATGTGGGCTGATTCCTAGGCTGCCATGGTCTCCTAGGTGAATAAGAGGATTCCCCAGGATCCCCACTTCTATAGATGGCTAACAGACCGGGCAATGATGGACATTTCTTAGTTGAGTGGTCTTCTGTGCAGAAGCCACAAACTGAAATGTGATCTAATGGACATTCCCTTGAGGAATACTTCCTCCTGCATCTTGGGAAAAATATGCTCATAGATGCATTTTCCTCCTCTTGTTTCTTTTTGATTTTTAGGGTGTCCAATTAGGAACCTATTGTGCTTAAGATATCTGTCTTGAATTTTTCTAAAAGGTTCCCTATCTCTGCTCTTGTGATACCACCTAAAATAATTTGTTTTAAGTTTCTATTATAAGAGTCCCGAATGTTCTTCCCTGTTTGATCTCTGCTCCTCGAGTAATTTTTATACATTTCAAAGATTTCAGAAAATGGTTTATGGGATATGTCACCTAATGCCATCAGGTTAAGGATATCTAGGTATCTCTCTGAAATTACCTTAAGGAAAATATCCCTAACTACATCATCTGGAAGGTCATGGTATTTTTATTTCTGAGAAATATTACCAAACCATTCCATATAATCCTCGATATTCTCGTCTTCTGATTGTTGGATTTTGAAAATATCATTACGAGATTCCTTGGTCTTGCAGTAGTCCTGGTACTTCTTAAGAAATACATCTTTCATGGCTTCCCAAGACCTAATACTAGATTCTCCCAACCCCATGAACCATCTTAGTGCAGAGTCCTTGAGGGTGGCAGAAAAGAGTTTTGGTTTCTGGGCATCTTGTAAGTAGTTGTAGCTTCTACATAATATGTCAAACTCAAATAGGAAGGTATCTGGATCTTCACTGCTTTTACCGAAAAATGTGGGCAGTGCTGAAAGGGGAATATTTTTCATATTGACATTTGGGGTGGTGTCCAAAATTGGAAAATCGAAGGTAGTTTCGGTTTGGTTTCCAACTTCTTCTTCCTCCCTGTGTATTACATTGTTATGATCCTCCTGATCATCCATACTGGTTTGGTTTCCAAAAAGATAGTACCTAGGTGGTTTTTGTTGGTTGTGGAGCCTGATTATCTTCCTGATTCAGAGGTCCTTGATTTTAGCCGTGTTTATACCCCATGAAGTATTTACACCCCAGAAGTATGTACACTCTTCCACGCATGGGAGTGAAGAAGGGGGGTACCCCCTCTGCGGGGTCCGAGGGGGCTATCCCCCCGGCTGGGGGCAAGCGGGCCCCCAGCGGGGGTTCGGGGGCGAAGCCCTCGAAGCAAAAACTGCCTTGTAAAAGTATATTTTAATTTCATTGTAAATCTGGACTGTTCATTATAAGGTCGTAGATCTAACGATAGAGATTATGTTAGGGTTTTTTTCCCTAGAAGGTAACCCTCTTTTATGAGGGAAATGTATCGCAACTATGGTTGATGGTGAATATTGTATTTTGAGAGAGGAGACTGTGAGAGAAAGAAGAGGAAGTTACATCGGGTTTTGCTGTAGGTTGTATCCCTTCATTTGCTGGATAATAATAAAGGAAGGACC
>JZKD02S1612935.1:224489-235870 GCA_000966675.3 Picea glauca | reverse complement strand
GGTCTAGATCTCATGTTGATCTGACGGTTCAGAATTAGTCGGGATTTCGCATATCGCGAAATCGGGGTTTTCGTTGTATTGTGTTCTTTGCATTATGAAATCCCGATCCCCGAATATCCAATGGCTTATCTCCCTCGTAACTTCTGCAGATATGATGGCTGTCGGGTATCCGCTTCCAATATGATGGCGCAGATCACTTCTTCTGCATGCCAACTCCTGCGCTTAACATCTGTGTAGCTTCTCCCGATCCAACAGCTGTCGGGATTTTTGAGTGTGATCCGACGGCTCTCGGTCTCTTTCCTGTGCTCCTTGTGCGTATAAGAACGCTATTCCTCCTGAGCTTATTCTCCTCGAATCCTTAGACTGCGACTTATGAACGCTATTCCTCCTGAGCTTATTCTCCTCGAATCCTTAGACTGCGACTTATTTCTTTTGCTCGACCTYGACCATCTTCCTATCGGRTCGACTACCCTTCATCACTCTGCTTGGATATTTCTCTGTCATCATCTAGCTTCTTCTGCCATAGACGATTGCCATCAATGACAACCTTGACATTCTGCATCCCTGCTATTTCCATATTTCCAACAGTGAGTGTATAGACCTTAAATGTGTTCCAAAATTGAAAAAATGTTTGTGATGAATGATATCAATGAGAGATAATACCTTATGTTCCAAGCAATTAGGGCATCCCACAATAATAATCCAAATCAATCTCTTCAAGGGCACCTCAAGTATGCAAGGGTTAGATCGAAAAAGATAAACAATGACAACCAGAACAAAATCCTTATGTGAAGCTTAGGGATTTAAGATGAGGTAAAGTTGAGGGTACCTAAAGAGGATTACCTATCAAGCATCATCTAGGGAAAATAGTTTTTTTAAAATTTGGATGGGGGGATTGATCCACTAGGGTGTCTCTCCAAGTGCTACTAAGGTGATCTCAAAGCATGGCTATTTGCAAGAGAGAAGAGCCCCTAGACATTCTACCTCAATGCAAAGATCAAAATCTTCAATGGTAAAAGGGATTTAAGGCAAGAAAGCTATACCTTAGGTGCCCCTCCAAGTGGATCAACATGCACTTATTTATCCTTGTAATAGCTCTTTCCTCCAACAAACCTAAAAAATATTCTATATAACCCTTGAACAATAACCTAAAACATCACATAAAAAATGCATCTCACCAAGCTGATCTAGAATATACTACTTGTCAATGCACACAAAATTATACAATTTAAATTCTTGATAAATCATAATCTCACAACTCACTTTCCATTTCACATTCACAATAAGATTAGGTATTATCAAGGCTCTATTTGTAATATACATGTTATTTTATCCCCGTAACAATTTTACTTGAAGTTGAATCAAAGCTTATACAATGGTGGAGCATAATTGTGGCAATTTTACAGAAGCTTCAGTGAATTATGCTCCACCATTCTACATGTGTTCTCAAATGTGTCAATTCAACAACAACTAAGGTATACATAATGAAACCCAAAATAAATAGATCAATCTTCCCTCTAACATATGTTCCTCTATCCACCTCTCTCTGACCTGTACAATAGAAAAATAATCTCTTAGAAGGGCTTATGCCAACATTTATTTGTGGCAATATATACCTCCTAGTTCATTAACCTCCATTGTTAACCTCATGGACTTAGGGACTTCCCATTAATAGAAATGAAAATTCCAGGCATTGAATCCTAAGAAGCCCTACCACTAACAAGTTTATTTATATTATACCTCTTGCAAATTCAGGAAAAATTCAACAATTCAAGTATTCTCCCACTTGTTTTCTTCTTTACTGATAGAGGAGAACCCAAACTTTTGTTCACAGACCCAGGGCAACAATACCCATTTCCTCTCTACACAGAGAGAACTTCACAATAGTCATAAACTTGGTCAAAGAGTTTGCTATGTTTTCCAAAGTGTCTACTCTCTCCAGTAGCACCTTCCTACTTTCAACTGTGTCTCTCATGAAATGGTATTGTACATAAATATGCTTTGTTCTTGAATGGTAAGCTAGGTTCTTTGCCAGAAATATTTCATTTTGACTATCACAATTTATCTTCATAGCTCTCTGTTCAAATCCAATTCTTGAACACTGTCGATGTATCCATACAACTTATTTGCTTGTATGAGTGGCTGCCATATTTCAAATTCTATTGTCGATAAGACTATGATCGCGTGTCGCTTACTCATCCAACTGATTTATCCACTGAAGAACTTGAACACATATCCATTCATTGACCTTTGTAGATACATATATTTTTCCCAGTCGATGTCGACAAAGCCATGTACATTTACTTCCCTGTCAGTTTAAGGTTTCCCTTGGTAGAAGATAACATATTTGTTGTGCCACACAAGTACATGAACACTCCCTTAACAACAATCTTGTTCTCTGTTCCAAGTTTTGACATGTATCTGCTCAATACTCTCACTGCATGATAAATATCTGGTCGAGTGCAGACCATCACATACATCAAACTACCAATGGAACTACCATAGGGAACATGTGTCATGTCCTCTATTTATTCCTGTGTCTTTGGACACTATTCAACAATTATTTTTTCTCCCACAAGAGTTGGTACCTTGATTGATTCTCAATCTTGCATGTTGAAACACTTCAAGATTGTTTCAATGTCCTTTCTCTGATTAAAAAAAATATTTCTAACTGCATGATATCTCTCAATCTCCATTCCCAAAGTTCACGACACCGATTCATGTTGAACTTGGAGGACCACTGCATCTTCACCTCCTGTACTGCATCCATGTTGTTTTCAGCCAACAACTTGTCATTGACATACAAAGCTACATATATGAAATTACCACCTTATTCCTTGGAATATACATAATGATCGACCTCTTTTCTCAAAAATCCCAAACTAAGGATGTATGTGTCAAAATTTTGATACCACATCCTTGGTGATTACTTTAGACCAAAAATGGATCTCTTACATTTGTATAATGACACTTTCTTTCACTTTACTACAAATCCTTTAGGTTGTTTCATGTAGATTTCTTCTTTTAGGTCTCCATGTAGGAACACTATATTTACATCCATTTTATCTATCTCAAGATCAAATGCTGCAACCAGAGACATTAGTACTCTAATGGAAGTTAATTTTGCAAAATGGGAAAAAATATCACCGAAGTTGACTCCCTCGACTTGGGAATTCCCTTTTGCTACTAGTTGAGATTTGAACTTCTCGACTTGACCTATTGCGTTCCACTTTTTCTTGAACACCCACTTGCTACTGACATGTTTTCTTCCATTAAGTAGTTTGACCAAATCCCACATCTCATTCTTGTGCAAGGATTTCATTTTTTTGACCATGGAATCCTTCCAGAGTTTACCCTCTATTGAGTCGACTACCTTCCTAACCGACTTGGGCTCCTCATTAGTGGAAGATAACACAAATGCAGAATGAAAATCAGGTGAATTGTACCTTTTAGTTGGTTTCCTTACTTGTTTTTACCTCCTTACAACCGAAGCCAGTTTCTCCACCTCTTCATTTGATTCAATTGACTCATCTGAATCATGTTCTTCATTCCTCAGTTCAAACACCAGCTTCTCTGGTTCTTTCTCCATTTGAACCTCTTCAAACTTGGAAGTTCCTCCGATTTCACTAAATATCACTTCTTGACTATACACTATTTTCCTCAACAACGAGTCCTGTATCTTATGTCCTCTCATTCCATCTGTGTAGCCAATGAAAATACACTTGACTTCCTTATTGTCTAACTTGTTCCTCTTTTCCTTGGGAACATGCAAAAATGCATCACAACCAAATACTCAAAGATTTAAAAGTGATGGTTTCTTGACAAACCATACCTCACGTGGAGTCGATTCAACTAGTGTTGATAAATGCGACCTATTTACCAAATATTTTACAGTGTCGAATTCCTCTGCCAAGAATTCTTGTGTAAGTGCAACATTCCCAACATCCAACTAAGCAATGCCACGTAAAATTTTTGAACTGTATGCAAATTAAAACATATACACAGAGAAAATTTTGCGGAACTTTATATATAAAGCTTAAAATAAACAAATACATTCTATAGCCGCATAGATTCAGACATAGATAACAGTAAACATATACATGCAACATAGACAGGAAATACCCATAAATATAAAGACAAGTATAAACCACACACGGGAAAAACCCATAAAAATAAACACATAAATAATAATGCAATATGTAATTTAACACACAATTGACACTTATCTTGGTAAGAATATCACCAACTACGTGTAGACCTTCCACAAACCTCCCAACCTTATACCATGCTGCTCATCACTCTCAACAGTGGGTCACCCCCAAGCTGGGACTAAACTCCACCCGGGTAAAGGGATTCCTAATCAGACTGATGTATCTCAAACAACATGAAAGACTCCATCATAGGTGCCAAATCAAACTAACAACCTACAGTCCCTCATTCCCCACATGCCTATCCCACCCCAAGAAGTGTGCCCCTTCTCTTTTCAACAGTCCTTCGGCTACCCCACTTCCTTTCCAAGCTTCAACAATAGGCCAAACATGAAGTCTCAGAGCCATGTAGATGCAACTTGACACCTTTGGGAAATCAATTCCCATCAATTCTCTCACTCAGAGAGAAATTTCTCACGGACTTGACAACCTGCTTCTTCAATATCCCATGGGCTTGACAACCCACTTCTTTAGTCCATCTCCCAAGCTAACCAGGTATCGATACATGTATGGGTACTGGTACATGTATGGGTACAGGTACAAGTACAGTGATAGTAACATAAAGATACCAAGGAAAAATCAATGAGTGCGTGAATGATGATGGAACGAATGAATGACAAATGAACTAAGTCCAAACTATATGTATGCATGTTCCCAACTTGACACTTGTCATGTTGAGAACCACTTGTCCCCATCCTTAGAACTTAGGATAAAATAATCATCCATACTTTATACTTTAAGGAATATTAATATAATATTTCTTTTTGGCTTAAGCTCCCTATCTTATCCCCTTATCCTTAACTTTTAGCCGCCCCCTTTCCCTAACTAGTGGAGTTTAGTCCCCCATACTCTTTTATCATGGTCGATCTACATGCAACGATGTATTGTATTAATGATAGGACATATACAAAAATAGGTTCACTGGCCTTTAACATCTAGGCTCTCTGGCCTAATTCAACACATAAGCCTCCTAGCTTATAATAACTAGCTCACCAGCCTATAAAACACAACATGTACACAAAGGCTCTCTGGCCTCAAAATTGCGTGCACTTAAGTTTGCTACGTGTAGTATCCTGAAATGTGCACACTTTATCATTTTAGTGCACAATAATAATATCAAAACAACTCACCAACTTAAGTACATTTGCATTTACATTTACAATTGGGGTTCGGCCTAGGGATATTACATTCCCCTCCCCTTATTTATGCACTATCCTCAGTGCATTATGTACACATATACAACCAAAATTTCAAAAATCCTAAAAAATATGCGGGAATTCTTCCCGCATAGCATCTTCCTGCTCCCAAGTTGCGTTCTCAGGATCATACCAGGTCCATTGGACCTTTACAAGCCCTATGGCTCGATTCCGGAACTATTTGATTCTCTGATCCATAATGCATACCAAATGTACTTGGAAAGTGCCTTCTTGCTCCACCTGAATCAAATTCCAATCAATAACATGATTAACATCAGGTATACATTTCTTAAGAAATTATACATGAAACACATTATGAATGGTCATTGATGTAGGCAAGGCAAGCATGTATGCTACATGCCCAATCCTCTCTAGGATTTCAAACAACCCACAATAGCGAGATGCCAACTTTTAAAAATTCCCCAACTTCATAGAACTTCTATTGGCCTTCACTTTCAAGGATACATGGTCCCCCTCTTTAAATTCCTTGTGAGTTCTGCCCTTATCAACATAGATTTTCTGCCTATCTTGGGCAACCTTTAAATTTTGTTTTATTTTCAACATTTGCTCCTCCATTTCCCTGACTAAATTTGGCCCAACCACTGCTCTATCTACTGGGTTATCCCAACTTACCTGTGTGTTGCACCTTTTGTCATAAAGTGCCTCAAATGGGCTCATATTTAGAGATGTTTGGTACCCATTTTTATAAGCAAAGTCTACTAAGTGTAGGTAGTCTTCCCATTTTTATGGTTTATCCATCACATACATCCTCAATATATCCTCAATCACTTGATTCACCCTCTCTATTTGTCCATCTGATTATGGATGATAAGTTGTACTAAAATTCAAATTTGTTCCAAATCCATTCCAAAAATTTGAGGTAAATTTTGGATCTCTGTAAGACACAATTGTCTTGAGTATACCATGTAATCATGCAATTTATCTCATATAAACATCAACAATGTTGGCTGCCTTGTGAGTGAGATTTACTGGAATAAAATGGGCAGCTTTAGTAAGCTTATCCACCACTATCATGATAGAATCATGTTGCTTGTTTGTTCTGGGAAGTTTGGTGATGAAATCCATTGTTATAACTTCCCATTTTCACTCAGGAATGGGTAGTGGCTGTAACAAACCAGCTGGGTCTCTATTCTCAACCTTTACCTTTTGAAACTCCAAACATTTGGCAATAAAATTGTCAACTTCTTTCTTCATGCCTAGACAATAATATTGGCTCTTGATAGCTGCAATAATTTTCTGATAACCTGGGTGCCCAACATAAGGTACATTATGCATTTATCTCAATATCAGATTTTTCAATTCCTGAGAATTTGGTACATAAATTCTGCCCTTGTATATGAGAATTTCATCATTTTCTATCTTACATTCTTCAATTTTCCGTTGCAAAATACCTTGTTGTAATTTTTCCACTAACTCCTTGTATTGCAAATCTGATTTTGCAGCCTCCAAAATTCTGTCTTTCAAATCTGATTGGTACATGATAGTGGCTGTAGAATGCAACTCATGGACTCTTCTACTGAGTGCATCAACCACTTTGTTCCCTTTCCCTTTGATATGCTTTATATCAAAGTCATTTTCACTGATAAATTCTAACCATCTATTTTCCTGAAATTTAGAGTTGGCTGATCAAATAAATATTTTAAACCATTATGGTCCATCCTCAGTGCAAACCTTTTCCCCATGAGGCAGTGCCTCCACTTCCTCAAGGAATGTACTATGGCTGCCAACTCCAAATCATGAGTGGCATAGTGCCTTTCATGCTCCTTCAACTTCCTTGATTCATAACATAAAACAAACCCATTTTGACTGAGGACTCCATTGAGTCCTTCTTTACATGCATATGTGCATACAATGAAGTATTCATTTGGATCTGCAATCCTTAAAATTGGAGCACTAGTTAATAATTGTTTCAAGTGTTTGAAACTCTTTTCACAATCCAATGTCCATTGAAACTTCACACCCTTCTTTTGCAAGGAAATGTTTGGGTGTGCAATCTTTGAGAATCCTTCAATAAATCTCCTATATTATCCTTCAAGGCCCATGAATGACCTCACCTCTGTCACATTCTTTAGCAAAGACCATCCTCTAATGGATTCTATCTTCTCAGGATCCACTGCTATCCCTTCCTCAGAAATGATATGCCCCAAATAATGAATTTTCTTTTGATAAAATGAACACTTGCTCAATTTTGCATACAACCGATGCTCCCTTAATACTTGTAATACCATCCTCAAGTGTTGTTCATGCTCTTCCTCTGACTTAGAATATATAAGAATGTCATCTAAAAATACAATGACAAACTTATCTAAGTATTTTCTAAAAATACCATTCATTAAACACATGAAGAGAGCTGGTGCATTTGATAACCCAAATGACACAACTGTGAACTCATAATGACCATACCTTGTTCTAAAAGAAGTCTTGCTGATGCCTTCTTCTTTAATTCTTACTTGATGATAACCGGACCTAAGATCAATCTTGGAGAATGTTTTTTCATCTTTCAGCTAATCAAAGAGGTCATCAATCCTTGACAAAGGATACTTATTCTTCACAGTTACTTTGTTCAATTGCCTAAAGTCAATGCAAAGTCTCAATGTTCCATCCTTTTTCTTCACAAATAAAATTGGGGCACCCCAAGGTGACACAGTTGGGCATATATGCCCCTTCTTCATGAGCTCTTCAAGTTGCATTTGCAATTCCTTCAATTTTGGTGTACTCATCCTGTAAGGAGTCTTGGATAATGGAGCTACTCCAGGCATCAAATTTATGGAGAAATCAATGTCTCTTTTAGGGGGTAATCTTGGTATTTCCTTAAACACATCTTCAAACTCTTTTAGGACTGCATATCTTCAATATTTGACACTCTATCTTTAGGTGTTTCTTCCATATGATCTGCAAATATTTGACATCCTTTTCTGTAACATTTATTCAAATGCAATGCTGAAATTTCTCTGATGGTTACTGCCCTAGGAATTCCCTGCACTGTCCTAGGTTCCCTTCCTCATCCAAGCACGTAAATTCCTTGTTATGACAGTCTAGGATAACATGATGTTGGTCCAACCAATCCATCCCAATTATACAATCATAGGAACCTAAAGTCAATATGTTTAAATATTCCCTAGTGTTCAGTCCATTCATGTCCATAAGACATGATTTAACCATCTCATTAACTTTTCTTTTGGCTCCGGTAGTCAGCTAGACCAACCAATATTTTCCATGCTTGCTTCTTGGAAAATGAAAACTTTCCACCATATTAGGATCTATATAACTATGAATATCTCATGAATCAATTAAAATAACAATGGTTTGGTTGTTGATCATACCTTCCACTTCAATCATATGTGGTTGATACTCTGCTTGTTTGTTGTCCAGGGCTGCATAGATCCTTGGTACATTTCTACCCATGTCCTCCACTGTTTCAGCTTGCTGTACATTGTGAAAAATCCTCACCTTTTCACCTATGTGAGGATAATCTCTAAGAATATGATCTCCTTTACAACCCCAACACTGAATAGGTGGCTTCCTTGGCCTTTGACCCTCTGTCTGAATCGTTCTGGGTTTTCTAGAAGTTGGCTATCCTCGAGGATTGTTTTTGAAGAATGGTGGCTTAGTCCCCTTCTTCCTCTGATCCATCTTGAATTTCCTTTTTTCTTCCTAATATTTTTGGAAATTTGGCCTTGATTTTTGTTGATCATATAGGCATTTAGCTTGCCTTATGGTTTCCTCCAATGTTTTGGGATCATCATATTGTATTTTGTCACTAATGAATGATGGCAATACACTCAAATCTGAATCTTAACTGTCTCATCTTTGATGAAAGAAACATACTTCAACAGTTCTAAAAACCTTCTTTCATATCCATTTATGTTCATACTCCCAAGCTTGAGTTCAAAGAACTCTTTCATTTTCTTGTCATAATATCTCTTAGTCAAGTATTTCTTTTTAAAATACTTCTTGAATTACCTCCAAGTAACATTTTTATCTTTAATGTGTTGCACCTGCACAAGATGATCCCACCACATGGGTGCCTTTCCCTTGAGTTGATAGATGGAAATTATTCCTTCTGCATGAGAAGAATAATTATGTAATTGAAAATACTTTCTTATTCCCAACAACCATGTATTTGCATCTTCATCCTTCTTGTGCTCACCATCAAATGTAGGAGGTTTGATTTTGTTCATCTCTCCTTGTAGCTCATCCACTCCACAGACCTCTTATTCTTCCTAACAGGGGATGGACTTGAGCTGTTGTGTGCTCTCTTATTGGAATGCCTCAGGGAGTGATGGTGATGTCTGCTAACACTTCTTGTTCTTCTTTTCTCATCAGGAGACCCGTGACTTCCCGATTTGCGTGAGCCACTCTCCTTATCCAATTTATTTTCTGTTCTGTTTAAGCTCTACATTAAATTCATGTTGAAGTCCTCCTGCTGCTTCTTGGATATCATAAGCCTTTCATTATCAACTTAATGGATTTGTACATCCTTCTACAATTTTTTAATGGTCTCTACCATATTCATGTTTTCATCCCTTCCTTCTCCATGTCCATTGGAGTTTGTTCCTTCAATGCTCATATGGACATCCATCCCTCTGATATCATCTTCCTGGCTGTAAGCCCCCTGTGCATCTCCCATTCCTTTTCACTCTGTGCTGATTCTGATATGATCTAGTTGTTGTTAACTCTACAAAATGTGCAACCAACAAAACTTTGTCAGGTTAACTGACTCATCAATTTCATGAAAAATATGAACCATTCTGGTTCAATAATATATCAGACTTCTTTCTTCTGATTTCTGATAAATTGAATGCCCAAATCAATTTTATGGGTGAATAATTATATTATACTATCCAAGACCTTTCCAATGCCTTCTTCCATACTCAATTCCGAGTCTTGAGCAGAAAGTTATGGCCTTTTGAAGTTAGTTGGGTCTTAAAATTTACCCTCCACTGTTTGTCCTGTAACTTCCTCATAAAAGATGCATTTGATGAACGATTTACACCATCAGAAATCTCTCTCCGGGCTCTTTCATTTGGGCTGCAGAGTCAGAGTGTACCCTAGTATTTTTTTTTCTTAGGGTTTTTGAGTAGCTAAAAACACTGTTTAGGGCCTAAAAAACGCACTGCAAAAATATGACCTTCAAACAATATAAAATGTCGTAGAAATTCGCTGGTTTTTTGCTATTGTACACCATCCAAACGACTTCGTGTGCAAAAAATTGAACATGTACACCCATATTTAGCATGTGCAACAACACCATAAGGTAGCACATGCTTCATGCACCTGTAATCAATGTGGTTCACTTCTTTATCGCGCCAATAACTGGTGCACACTACTTTTGTGTCACGCGCCAATATCTACTGCGCACAATTTTGGTTCATGCACTAATACCTGTTGCACACAATTTTTTTGTTGCGTGCTAATATTCCGTGCCCATTGTACTCTATGCCTGCAACATGCCATATTTTAGTACACCCCCACCATGCACCAATACTCCGCGCACACCGTTAATTAAATTGACGCGCGACAACATATACCCACATTGCACATGCACCAACAAAATTCCTCTGCGCTCTGTCAATACTGTGCACACCACACATGCCATTATTATACGTGCACACACTGCATGCATCAGTATTACACATGCACCACTCAATCTGCACCGCACAAAGCTAAATTTAGTGCGCACATCCGCGCACCATTATTTTTCATTCATTACCACTTTGCACTGCACAACGCCAAATTTAAGTGTGCAGACTCCCGCACCAATATTTTTCGTGGATTACCACTTTGCACCACACAACGCCAAACTTAAGTGCATAGACCCACGCACCAATGTTTTCCGCACATTTCCACTTTGCACTGCGCAATGCCAAAATTTAAGTGCGTAGACCCACACACCAATATTTTTCGCGCATTAGCACTTTGCACCACACAACGCCAAATTTGAGTGCCCAGACTT